>JAJPUD010003151.1:140913-153521 GCA_023553655.1 Myrmecobius fasciatus | reverse complement strand
CCCCCCTTACGTGAGCATGTGACCTTAGCACCAGTGTCCTAATTATGGCTTAAAGCTGAGCCAGGAGTTTGCAGAAGTCTAGGGGCCCCCACCCCTCCCACAGACATCTGGCCTGGATGGGAACTCTCTGGAACGGAAACTAGAGGCTGAAAATCCTCCCTGTGCTGAGGAAAGTTTGTACCATTTTTTACATTTATATTTCAAGTAGCAAAAACCTATTTTCTCTCCCACCCACTCCTTTTTTGAAAAAGAGGAAAAACAAAGCTATTGTGACCTCTCCTAGGGCAAGCAAAAGGAATTTCTCTGCCCTGTAGTCTGGGGGTGGACTCAGGTTTGATCTTTGCTCAGTTGTTGACCTCCCGGGGACCAGATTGCTTAAGAGGAAGGCTCCCTGCACCAGATCACCCATTTTTTGATTGGGGATTTTGTGGTATTTCCCAATCATCAGCATTTGTGACTTCTAGGTTTCAAAGCAGCCTGATTTCAGTTGATGTTTCCTTCCAAACACCTTTTAAGAGATGTCCGAGGTGGCTGTTTTTTTCCTAGGGGCCTGTTACCTGGAGGAAAAGCTTGTGGCTGAATCTGGGTTTCATTCAGATTCAGAGGTTCGTTGGTTTAAGGAGAAGTTAGTCACAGTGACAGATCCTGGTTATCTTCCTTATGTCAGAGCCACAGAGAGAGAAAGAAAAAGAGAGACAGAGGGAAAGAGAGATTGGAAGATTTACTAGAGTAGTCAGGCAACCAGAGCCTCTCAGGGAGGCCATATCTAAGGCAGTATTTGTTCTCAGCTCTTCCTGATTCCAAGTTTGGGCCTCTATCCACTGCTTCAGCTGAAATTCGCCTTTCAGTAAATTTGTAATCCAGTATCCACCTCCTGGGGAGGATGAGGTGATTGTCTTCAAGTATTTAAAAAGCATCCTTAGGGATGATGCTTGTCTCCAGAGAACAGAGCTGGCAGAATTGGGGAGAAGTCACCAAGGAGCTAATTTAGACCTGAAAAACTTACCAGCAATTAGGGCAGTCTGGAAGTGGAGGGGGCTGTTCCAAGAGCTGGAGTTTTCCCCATATTTGAGAAGACTGTTCTTTGGTAGAGAGAATTCTAATGCTCATGCAAATTGTACTGAATGACTTCAGGAGTCCTTCCTGCTGTGAGAGAGCTGCTGCATGATCCCATGGCCACAGTCCAATACTTATTTGATTGTTTCTTTGGTTTAATCCTGTTTTTCTATGACTTACATGGATTTTCACTTTACAAGCATTTATTTTCTCGTTCTTCCACCTTCTCTTCTGTTAACAAAAAGGGCCCCCAAACCCTCATCACAAATATGACCAGTCCAACAAAACAGATTTCCCCAGTGGCCTTGTCTAAGGCCATGCCTCCTGAGCCTGGAGTCTCATCGCCTCTCCCAGGAGGTGGGCAGCTGGCTTCATCCCTGGGCTTCTGAGGTGTGGTTGGCCATTAATTACATCAGTCAGAGTTCTTGAGTCTTTTGTAGTTTGTTTGCCTTTTCAGTGTAGTTATTATTTTATCTAGTTCTGCATCAGTTCGTACAAATGTTCCCAGGTTTCTCTGAAACCATCCCTGTTGTCATTTCTTCTGGCACAGTAGTTTTCCGTTACATTTATATACCCTAATTCATTCAGCCATTCCCCAACTGATGGACTTGGGGTTCTTTGCCATTCTAAAAAGAATGTTTTTGTATTCTTGATTCCTTTCCCTCTTTCTTTGATTCCTAATGGAACATAGGTCTAGGAGAAGGGTTGATGATTGAAGGGTAAGACTGCTTTTCTGTGTCCCATTTTAGGGACTCATCAAGCCATTGCCAGGGCCATTAGCCCTTGGTCATGCTAATCCCAACCACTGTCTGGACATTTATTTCTCTCATGGCCGGCTGGGACTCGAGGTGCTGAGCGGACAGAAGAGACAAGCACCGGCACCGGGGACGAGAAGCCCGTGCGGCCATGGCTCAGACCAACATGGTCATCAACAGTGACTATGGTGATTGGGGTTGGAGTTCAGATGCTGGAGAGCGTGCCCGGCTCCTACAGAGCCCCATCGTGGATGGAGCCTCCAAAGGGGAGGAGGAGGAGCCAAGAGCCACAAACGGAGGGACCACCTCCACTCTGGGAGCCATCTTTATTGTGGTGAATGCCTGCCTGGGTGCTGGCCTGCTAAACTTCCCTGCTGCCTTCAGCACAGCCGGGGGGGTGGCAGCTGGAATCGCACTCCAGATTGTGAGTGAGGCAGAGTTAGGGGCGGGAGGGAATGGAGCAGACCCCTAGATTTCAGAGGAGAGGGGTTTGGGGTTGTAAGCAGTGCAAGGGCATAGTCGACTGCCCGATGAGGGAGGTGGGGATGGGTGCTTCGAGCCCGACTTTCCTTGGCAGCAGCTGCTTCCATGTCTGTCAGCATCCCCTCCTAAAATGCCTGGGGCATATGCCCCTCTCTCTGCTCCAGGGCATGTTGGTCTTCATCATCAGTGGCTTAGTCATCCTGGCCTATTGCTCCCAGGCCAGCAACGAGCGCACCTACCAGGAGGTGGTGTGGGCAGTGTGTGGCAAACTGACGGGGGTTCTGTGCGAGGTTGCCATTGCGGTGTACACTTTTGGCACCTGCATTGCCTTTCTCATCATCATTGGGGACCAGCAGGACAAAAGTAAGCCCTACCCAGCTCCACTGATTGGGGGAAACAGGGAGAGAGGAAGGGGGGAGTTCCTGGCACTGTACGTTCAGTCTGTGGTGGCCCCGGGCGCTGGCCCATCAGACTTCCCATCAGAAATGCCGAGTCTGTTAGATGGAAGGGGAGGTGCCCTCCCTGATGCCCCTCTCCCGACTCTCCCCCAGTTATTGCTGTGTTGGTGAAGGAGTCAGAGGAAGCCATCAACAACCACTGGTACACAGACCGGAAATTCACCATCAGCCTCACGGCCTTTTTCTTCATCCTTCCCCTCTCCATCCCCAGGGAGATTGGCTTCCAGAAGTATGCCAGGTAGGAGATTATCCCCATTCTCAAAGGCAAGGGGAAGGCTCAGGGATCCCCATCCTCTGCTCTCTCAGGCTCATGCGCTCTTACTTAGGCTCTTCTTCCTTCCTTCTTGCCCTCTCACTTTCTGGGAAAGAGACCCAAAGGCTAGAGAAAGAATTGGGAAGGTAGAAAAATCCCTTTGGTCAGGCCCAACTCTTGTCTCAAAGAACATGGGAGATCTCAGTGCCTGCCACAGAGTCAGCCCATCATTTTCTCTAAGAACTTTCTCCCCTGAATGTCTTTCCCCCATGAGCAGAGTTGTACTGTTCCTGACCTGGTAGGAAACCCTGATCCCGTCTTCTTCCTGGCCTTTTGCCAGCTTAGATGGAATCGGGGGGCTTTGTTCTCCAGTCCTGTCTCCTTCATGCCCTCTCAAATAAAGCTTTAACCTTTATTCGAGGAATCTGCACTCAGTGGGTGGTCACTAACTTCCCTCTGGCTCAGTAATGGCACTTTCTTGACACGGTGGACATCTAGCTGTGTACATTCAGTTTGGTTTTATCCAAAGCAGAGGCTGATGGGGATCCCTGAGCTTTCCTTGGGAAAAGGGAAGGGGAGGCGATGAGGTGGAGAAAGGGGGTTCATGACTCCAAATAAAATCTCCATAGCTTTTAACTCCTTAAGTGGAGACAGACTCATCCTTGGAGACAGGATGGGATATTGTTCCTTAATAGTACAATAGACAGAACATGGCTGGAGGGGCGGGGGGCAGGCCAGCCATGGCATTGCTCATCAAAATCCAATTCTTTTCTCCCTGGCAGCTCCCTGAGTGTCCTTGGCACCTGGTACGTCACAGCCATCATCATTATCAAGTACATCTGGCCAGATAAGGAGATGCCTCCTGGGGATGTACCCACCAGGTAGGTGAAAGACTCAAGGAGCCCTTCTGCAGAGGGCTTTTTCCTCATCAGGTTGAGCCAAGCATCCAACAGCTCCCTCTGCTTCAAACCACAGCATCTTAGATTTAATCACAGAGTTGAAATGGGCCTCAGAGCTCACCCTGCAGCATGAATCCCCTACAGCTCTTGTTTGAACACCTGCCTCATTGGGGGTCCTTCCAAAGCAAGCCATTCCATTGGACACCTGTAACTACTAGGGTTCACTCCAGCTGAGTGCTGGGGACTGTGATGAAGTCTGGAGTAACGGTCATTCCGCTTGAGGAGAAAAACAATCTTCCTTGTAACCTGCTTGCAGGGGCCATGCTTCTACTCTCCTTTTGATGGCTCTGCTAATTATATTCCTTGTATTGATCCTGTGCTTCACGTATAGCTAGCTCATTATAAAGATCAACAAGGGGAAATAGCCACACTTTTATTGTTTTTCCATTGAGTCTGATTCTTTGTGACCCCATTTGGGATTTTCTTGGCAAAGACACTGGAAGGTTTTGCCATTTCCTTCTCTAGCCCATTTTACAGATGAGGGAACTGAGACAAATGGTTAATTTACTTGCCCAAGGTCACATTGCTAGTTAAGTGCCTGGGGCTAGATTTGAATTCAGGTCTTCTTGACTCCAGGCCTGGCCCTCTATCCACTGCACCACCTGCCCATGCTAATTGAGACCCAGAACAAAACATGGCCAGCAACATCCACAGAACTAGATGGAAGTAGGACCTGGGCCTCTCATACCCAGCCTAGAGCTGTATAGGTGGCCATCCCTCTGTGCCTAGGTCAGAAGGGAATTCAGGGTGGTCAGTTTCACTTGGTTTCCCCCAGTGTCCGCCGGGAATGGTGGACGTTTGTAGTGAGAAGGCACATGATATAGTGTGAAGAAAACCAGCTTGGGTGGGTGGGAAGGAAATGGGCACGCAGGAGCCTAGCAGCTGTCCCCGGCAAGTCCCTCTGCTTTCTCCTCTCCTCCATGAAGAGTAAACGAGAACATGGACGGGAAAGCACTTTGAAAAGTACAAGGCGTTCTGCCATGGGAGACTCTTAGTGTATTATGAGAAGGTCATTTCATCTGGGCCGTGGCAGGTGGCTTTGCAAGAGCCATATTGAGTCCAGTGGAGGCCGGGCTTTTCCAAGTCTGACTTCTCTAAAACTGAAGTAGCTTGTAATAACATTCTTTATTCTATGCATTTCTTATACTCTGTACACTCTTCTTGTGATTACGTCCACAAAAATGAATAATACATCTTCTTAAGTGAAAGGCCCATCTAAAGAAATCACCAAAAAGCCTTTTACAGTATACATTGATAGTAGGATGATAACTTTTCCGGGGCAGGGGGAAGGCCGAGCTGGGAGATAGGTGGCGGTCCCTGTTTGAGTCTGGTCTCCCAGATCTGGAGTGGCTGAGGTCTGACTTTGGAGCAAAGGGCCTCGCTTCAGAGCCGGGGGCTCCGGTCTGGCCAGTCCCCCATCTTGATCCCCTGTGGCTGTGCTCTCCTTGCAGGCCGACCTCCTGGATGGCCGTGTTCAATGCCATGCCCACGATCTGCTTTGGATTCCAGGTACCCGCCTTTAAATGGGGGTCACAGTGGCGGTGATTGCCCATGTCATGGGGTGCGTCTAAGGCTCAGATGGGCCAGCATGCAAGCAGCTTTTTGTAACCTGTCAGCCTGGCTTTTTTCTCTTTGGCAGTGCCATGTAAGCAGCGTGCCCGTCTTCAACAGCATGCGGCAGCCCAAGGTGCAGACCTGGGGTGGCGTGGTGACAGCAGCCATGGTCATAGCCCTCTTTGTCTACATGGGCACAGGTAAGGCTGCCCCTCGTACAGAGCGTCCTCCTAACCAGGATCAGGTGGGCAGAGCGCCCTCCCAGCCAGGACCAGGTGGGCAGAGCGCCCTCTCAGCCAGGACCAGGTGGGCAGAGCACCCTCCCAGCCAGGGCCAGGTGGGGCAAACAGTTCTCTCCAGTGGGCAACAGGGCCAGTGCCAGGGCTCTTCCTGGGTGCCATTGTCTCTTCTCAGACAGGGCAAGGCAGCACTCTGGGACAGGTGCCCTCTGCCTTCTCAGCAGCTCCTGCTGAAGGAGCCTGCACTCAGGCGCCGTGATCTTCCCCCCTTCCCTCCCGCTCCTGCCCTTGTCCTTGTCCCCAGAACCTCCCATTTTAATCTGCCTTTCCCCCCATGGGCCCCCTCAGGCATCTGTGGTTTCCTAACCTTCGGAGTCAATGTGAACCCCGACGTGCTCCTCTCGTACCCCTCGAATGATATCCTTGTTGCCATTGCCCGTGTCTTCATCATCATCAGTGTGCTGACCTCCTACCCCATTCTGCACTTCTGTGGACGGTGAGGCCCCCAGCCTGGGGTGGGGAGGGCGCCCTGCACCCCCTGTGTGCCAGCGAGCTTCGTGGAGGAGCTTGTGCCCAGAGGAGTCTGTCCTGTGGCGCTGGGTCCCCCATGTGGAGCACGGCCCCCTCCCCTCCGTTCCTCGGTCTTTCTCCCTCTTTGTTCTGCTATGTGTGTGCTGGGGTGTCCAGCCTCCGGTCCCCTTCACTTTGGGAGGCCGCACTGACCCTGGGGGAGGAGCGTGGCCTGAGGGGCCCTAACCCGTGCGCTTGTGCGCAGGGCGGTCCTGGAGGGCCTGTGGCTGCGGTACAAGGGCGAGACGGTGGAGGAAGACGTGGCCAGGGAGCGGCGCCGGCGGGTGCTGCAGACAGTCACCTGGTTCTTGCTGACCCTGCTCCTGGCCCTGTTCATCCCGGACATAGGAAAAGTCATTTCCATCATCGGCGGCTTGGCGGCCTGCTTCATCTTCGTTTTCCCCGGTACGGGCACTCCTCCATCCCCCTCCTGTGGGCCCCGCTCCCTGCACAGAGGGCTCTGGGAATGGCCCACTGCTTGGGGGTCTCCTCCAGGCCCCCTCAGGAGCACTGACAGGTTGTGCTGGGCGCTCCCGCCATAGGGAGGAGCGGTGGCAAATGTCTCCTCGTGTTTCCTCGTGTGCCAGTCGTGGGAAAGGGATTTCTGGCTTACTGAAACTGGGGGGGGGTATGTGGGCACAGGGGGCATGGGGGTTGTGTGAGGGAGGGGAGAGAGGAGAGTCGGTGACAGTAGGAGCTGGACGCTTAGCCAGCCCTTGCTTGGCCCGAGCTGACCAATTGGTGGATCAAGATTTGGTTTCTCCTAGGACTCTGCCTGATTCAAGCCAAACTTTCTGAAATTGAAGAAGTCAAACCGAGCAGGTAAAGCTCCCTCCTGTCTCCCGACCCCCCCGTCCTCAGAGCTCTGAGGGAGATGCAGCATGGGGCAGTGGGAAGGGAGGAAGAGGCCGGGGGCCAAGCCCAACGCTGTCCCAAGCCACTCCTGGAGCGGGCTTCCTGACCTGGAAATGGATGGAAATGTCGCTCATCCCTTTGCACTTTGGAATCAGAGTTCGAGGGCAAAGCCGCTAGCATACAGACGGGAAGTCTTTTCCATCTGGACCCATGGGTGAGGACCCCTTCTCTCTTTACAGCTGGTGGGCGCTAGTCGCTTATGGAGTCCTCTTGGTGACCCTTGGAGCCTTCATCTTCGGACAGACCACAACCAATGCCATCTTCATGAACCTCGCAGCCTGAGCTCCTTGTTTGGGATCGGACGGCCGGAGGGGAGAAGTGGCCTTTCCTGCTGAGATCTTGTCCATGCACCGGCCCCTGGCCGTTGCCCGGGGGACCATACCATATTGCATCTCCTTTGATCGTGTCCCGTCGTCAGTGCACTGGTGAAGCAGGGACTTGCAGCTGCTTCCAAAAGGGGTTTTCCTGTCAGAGGACAGTCCCAGAGACTTCCTTGGCTACTAGCACCATCTCCCATCACTGAATCTTCCCAAGGATCTACCACTGTCTCCACATCCAGAATTAAAACCTCATTTCTTTTACCCACTGGGAGAGAGGAACAGGAGGAAGAAAGAACCTAGTCTCACTTGAACAAGGAGAAAATCCTCCCTGTGCTGGGAAACACTTTCTCCAGAAGGCTGGCCCCTTGCAGGAGCACTTCTGGGGAAGCCTTCGTGCTGGGGACACTACACGCAGTTACTGAAGCCCCTTGTGACTTCACATGTGCAGTTCAAATGTTGAACACAGGATCTCAAATGCAGCGGGATTCCAAAATCATGCAAATGGTTATCACACAAGGGGAGGGTCTTTCCCTGCCCAGGGAGCAGGAGACCGGGTACGAGCAAGCTCTGGCCAGCAAAGGGTAGGGCTCAGACCCAGTTGTGTTGCCAGATTCCAGGCTCCCTTGACCCCATTCGGACCGACTTTGTTTTGATAAATGTCTTTCCACTAATCCTTAGTTACAGCCAGAGCTTTTGGAACCTCATCTCTTCCACCCAGTACCGTGTTGTCTGGGAACAAGGAAGAGGAAAGACCACTATTCCAGGGGCCCGAGGCAACTCCATGTCACTACATTCCACTGGGGCTTGGCCAGCCTTCTTGGTCTGCTGGCCCCAGAATCTCACAAAGTCTAATGTTTACAGAGACCGTTGGACTTCCCTGTCTGCCAGAGGAACCAACACGTGTTATGGTGCTTCGCCTATCCATCTGTTACTTCCAGATTAGGAATGCTTTCCCCTCCCAGGTTCTCCTCCTCTAAGAACACGAAGGAGGAGGAGATGGCAAGATGGCTGTTTTGTCTTCCTTTGAACATTCTCAGAAGTTCCTGACCCACACTTGCTGTTCTCTGTCAAAATTTCCCATTCGCCATTCTTTCCTTTAAGGAAAAGTACAGTCCCTGGATGGGAAAGACCCTCTTGGCAAGGGCCTGGTAATGGGAACAATAACACTAGAGATAGGAGAGGATTGGCCCCCCATCTCTGCAGCCTAGCAGTTTACAAGACACTTGTGAGTTTTTTCCATGCCTGGTGACACTACTTCCTGTGCCATGATCCCCTTTCCTTTCCACATTTGATTTTTCTCTTATATCCAAAGAAAAGGGCAGTCATGAGCTTTTGAGCCACTGCCCTGATGGAGGCATCAGGCCCCATTGACAAACAGATCCTACTCTGCTATCTCCCCTGCCCTAATCACAAAAGTAGATTGTGTTGAGGATGTTGTAGTTTATTCTTTTGGGGGGAAAGATGAAGGATGAGGTCCCCAGAGGGTCAGGACCAGACACCAAATCATAGAATTTTAAGACTTAATCTCTGAGAGCCCACACCATCTATTTCTCCACTGTATCCATGCCTCCTGCAAGTTGCTTTGGGGCCCTCAGCAGCCTCTGCTCACTTTAGACAATCTCAGGAAGACCAAGAACAGTAAACTAGAGCTTTAGCTCCTTTCAGACCAACACCTCCACCCTTAGGAGGTAGAGAGGCCATTCGAGGCTCACCAATTGGATTTTCCTTATGGATGGATGCAGATGGAGGTGCTGGTTTATAGGAAGGAGGCTTCTTTCCTCCAAGGGATACCTTGCTCTTGAAAGTCTAGCGAGGGACGTGGTCCTCCCTCTTCCCACATGAATAACCAGGGCCTTGAAGGTTCAATTGTGTGGGAAGATGAAATTGGGTTACAACCCTGGATCTCTTCCCCTTATTTCCTCTTCCCCCTAACTGGTAATACAGGCCCAGCTTCTTACCAAAGTCTGGGCTTTTATGCTCTCACCTGTCTCTGGGAGTGGGAGAAATGTGCTAGCCATCCCCATGTTGCATCTGGAAATGTCTGCCCCTTTTAGAGGGAGTTCAGATGAGGGCAGGCTATTCCAGTCCCATTAGGTGTGTGAAGCCAGAAAAAGGGGGTGGACTCTGACTCCAGAGCCAGATGGGGTGAGCACAGATAGGCACCCATACCCCCGATCTGTGATTTTTAATGTTCCCCCCCCCCACCCTTGTCCCCTTGGCCTTGAAAACATAATAAAAGGGAACTTTGCTGCTGAGTTGTGTGTGTGTGATTATAGTCTTGTGGGCAAAAAACTAATTTTTGAATTGGAAAGGTGAGAAGGCAGGAACTGGGGCCTAGCAACCAGACTCAAGCAGGGTCTTCAAGGTAAGGGACATTTAAGTTCCTGCCGCCTGTCAGGCATTTCACCAAGTTTTGAGGATAACAAAGAAAAGTAAAACCAGCTCTGATCTTTCACAAATTCACAGTCCAATGGGAGAGGCAGATTACTATATATGCACAAACGAGATAGTCATTGCATATATATTGATAAGTTAGAGATTATTTCAAGGAAGTCCCTAACTCCAAGAGGACTGGAAGGCTCCTTGTTGGTGGAGCTTGAGTTGATACCTAATGAAGCCGGAGGTGGAGCAGGAGAGGGAGAGAGTTCAGCAGACTTGTACTTCTAGAAGATTAACAGCTAAGTGGAGGAGGGACTGGTGTGGGGAGAATCCTGACCCAGGGAGATCAACCAACAGTTATTGCTATAATCCAAGTGAGAAATGATGAGGGCCTGTATCAGTGACAGAAGAAAGGGTGGGATGGGTAAAAGACATAATTGTTAGGGAGAGACAGAAGGTTATGAACCTGGGAGACTGGGAGGACAGTGGTACTCTTGATTATAATAACTTCAGAAGAGATGGGGGGGGGTCAGTTCAATTCTAGATATGATGGTCTTCCATTTAGCTCAATAACTTGGGAAGTATTTGAATGTCTCCATGCACCCAACAGTCTACTAAATACTCAGAGAGAAGCTAAAATGTATAATAATAGCTCCCAGAGCTTTAGCAAATTGTATTCATGGCTCGTTGGATCCTCATAACCTAGGAAGTATGTTCTACAGGTATTATCCCCATTTTACACTTGGCTAACCTAAAAATTAGAGTGATTAAGTGACCCGTTCATCATCCCATGTTGTGTGGAGCTACTCTCCCTTACTCTAAGTGAGCACTTTATGGGTCACAAGAGATGAGTTGACCATGGGCTTGAACACTTAGTCAAGGCTTTGATTTCAGGTGGGCCAGCAGAGACACTGGCCATTGCCCCACACAGCTTCTTCCAGGAACTCTCAATTCCCTGTTTCTTACTTATGGACAGGCCTAAGCCTTCCCAGAGTTAACTGAGAGCAGCTGCCAATAACTATGAATGGGACTTTTTTTTTCTTTGTAAAACGGGATAATTTCTGTCTTATTTCAACACCCACCCACCCAATCAACCAAGTATGTGCTGAAATAATTTTTGACTTCAACAGGATGGTTATAAGCATCAAATGGTCTAAATGAGGACAATAGACTTTCAAATTGAGAAGGGTCCTCAGAGGCAGCCAGTCCAACCTACATAAGAGTTTCCCATTATAATTCATCTGACAATAACTCACCCAAATTTTGGCTATAAGCCCTCTAGTGAGGGATATTCCATTGCCTCCCTAAGACAATCCCATTCTATACTTTGGGATCAGGTCTGACTATTCCCAGCTTACAAACTTCACTGGCTCCCTATTAACTCTTGATCAGATACAAACCCCTCTCTTTAGCATTTAAAGCTCTCCACAACCTGCCTCCAACCTACCTTTCCATATTACTTCATTTACCAGATCTCCCACTGCACCTGGGGCCATCTCCAGCCATCCTGACCTATGTCATTGGCTCTGAAAGAAAGAATAAAGCTGATGACTTTGGAGTTCTACCTCACTTAAATCCAATTCACTTGCAAGTCAAGACATCACCCTTCTGAAGTCATTGGTCTTCTTTGAGAATGAAGGACCAACAAAAAGAACAATTTTATCCACTCTGAGCGACCAAAGAAGTCTTTGCTCCTCACAGCCATTTCTTTCCTTCAGTTGCCTTTTTATAGGCTATCCCCCTATATTTGGATACAATTCCTCCTCAATTCTTCCTCAGGATCTCTAGATTCTTTCTAAACTCAATTGGAAGTACATCAAAATACCAAAAATACCTTTCCTGATCCACCTAGATTGTAGTTAATGTCTCCCTCCCAGTCCCCAAATAAGTTTGTGTTTATTTTGTAAATATTCTGTATATACTCACCTAAGTTGTTTTCCCCAATAAAAATAAGCTCTTTGAGAGGAGGGACTGTATCTCATTTTGCTTTTGGACTGAGGTGACATCACCAGCTCCAATTATAAGAAAGCTTTTCTCTTCCCGGCCCCCCCCCCCCCATCAAGTCAGGTATAATAAAGTTAATTATTCATCCCCATGACATCCTTTCTAATAGTTACCTTCCCTACCAAAAGAAATTCTAGACATCTCCAGTTCCTTCAGCCGAATCTCTATGACATTTCAAAACTCTAGACCCAATACTAGAAAATATCCAGCCTATTTGTGTAAGGTGAAGAAAGCATTGTTATAAATTCACTCTGCAGGACCAGCAGACATGCTGCTATAAGGTCCCACAGGGGAACTAAGAGTCAGTATTCTATTGGCCTTGGCTTTTCCTCTCTGGGCCACTAGGGGTCGCCTTTGTTTCATGTAGAACCAACATCAACCTGGAGCTGACCATGTGGGTACCACTTGCCTCCTGAGCTCTCTGGCTCCATCACTGGCCTCTCCCTACTCTCCATTCATGGTAGTGCCTTCCCTCTGGGATTATCCCCAATTTATCCTGTATATAGCTTGTCTTTTCTTAACTGTTTGCTTGTTGTCTCCCTCTTTAGACTGAATTGGGAGTAAGGACTATGTTTTTGCCTGGCATATAGTAGGTGCTTAATAAATGTGCCTTCCATCTGGGATTATCTCCAATTTATCCTGTATATATCTTGTCTTTTCTTA
>JAJPUD010003151.1:94319-140903 GCA_023553655.1 Myrmecobius fasciatus | reverse complement strand
CTGTTTGCTTATTGTCTCCCTCTTTAGACTGAGTTGGGGATAGGGACCGTGTTTTTGCCTGGCATATAGTAGGCACTTAATAAATGCCTGTTGGTTGTTGACTATTTCCCTGATCATCTGGTTGGGTTACAGGAGAGATCTGGGCTGCAACAAAGAAGTTCTGCCTTCTCTCAAGTTTCCCTTTCTACTACATATGCCCACTTATTGTAATTTGTCCTTCATTCTCGAAGAGACCCACAACATCCTAGAGGTGACACCCATCACATGCAAGTGAATTGGTTTGAAGTGAGAAAGGGCTGGGCAAGGTCACCTGCCTCATTTTCCCCTCCAGAGCCATCTGGGTCCAGTGGCCAGATAGAGATCAGGAGGGCAGGAGATGGCCCTGGGGGTAGTGGGAGACCTTGGCCTTTTTTAAGCTAAGAACTTCATCAAGTCTCAGTTTGACTGAGGTCATATCCATTCAGTGATTAAGGCTAGGTAGCAATTGAGGCAAAGAATCTTACCTAGTCCAAAAAAAATTATAAATCTGGGAGAGACCTTCAGGGTTTCTGGCCAAAACAGAAATGATTACTACTTACATTCAATCTGAGTCAATCAGGACCCAAACAATGACCCAATGGGGCTTGCCCTAGGTCCTACTGGTGGCCAATGAGAATCAGGTTGGTTTTGATTTAAGGCATGGTTCTTAAGAAAGAAATCTAGCCAATAAACCCCAAGATATATAGGCTCACTTTTTTGTTGTTTTATCTTTTTTGGTTATGCATGTATATTAACTTTTAAATACACATTTCTTAATGAATCATGTTGGGAAAGAAAAAATCAGAACAAAAAGGAAAAACCATGAAAGAGAAAAAAAACAGAAAAAAAGAAGTGAGTATAACATATGTTAATTTATGTTTCAATCTCCATAGTTCTTTTCCTGGATGCAGATGGCATTTTCCATCCAAGTTTATTGGGATTGCCTGGGATCACAGAACCACTAAGAAGAACGAAGTCTTTCATAGTTGATCATCGCACATTCTTGCTGTTATGGTGTACTATGTATTCCTGGTTTTGCTTGTTTCGCTCATATAAATCTTTCCAGATCTTTCTAAAATCAGCTTATTCATCATTTTTATAGAACAATAATAATCTATTATCTTTATATACCACAATTTATTCAGCCATTCCCCAATTGATGGTATATGCCCATTTACTACAAGATACTATTTGAAGGAGTGATAGATTTAGGGTCAGAGGACCTAAGTTCAGATCTACACTTATAATCTGTGTGACCCTGGTCAAATCATTTTATTTCCCTGGGCCTCAGTTTCCTCATCTGTAAAATGAGGGAGACAGTGGACTAGATCACAGGTGTCAAATACAGCTGCTGGCAACACTCCCCGGTATAATGAACCAGTTTAAAATGTAAGAAATATTTAACAAAATAAATAAAGTATTTTTATTAGAATAGAACATAGATAATATAAATGTGTGGTTTTCTAAATCAATATGCCAATGTTAGGATCTTTATATAAGATTTATTGACCTCAGGGGCAGCTAGGTGATGCAGTGGTTAGAGCACCAGCCCTTAAGTCAGGAGGACCTGAGTTCAAATTTGATCTCAGACGCTTAATGCTTCCTAGCTGTGTGATTCCAGGCAAGTCATTTAACCCCAATTGACTCAGGAAAAAAAAATATTTATTGACCTTATTGATACAACTGGATTGAAATGATTTCTAAGGTCCCTTCCAGTTTTAACATCAATGATCTCATCATCCTTAAGGAAAAGTATTGGATTTCAAGGTCAAGTGCCATATTTATTGTGTATCTTCTGGTGCAGAAGGAGCTGTGGGCTGAGGAAGCTGGTCAAGGCTTACCCCTTTCCCCATCTTCCAGCATGGCCTTGGGAATTTTAGCTCATCAAAACCACCCTCTCTCCAGCAGTGACTTGATTTTGCCAATCCAGGCCCTGTGGAAGCTGAAGCATTGACCCTTGGACGCTGCAACTAGTTATTGTAATATTTGTGTGTTTCTTAACCATTTGAAACTGTGCTACTCTTTTTATTTGGCTCCTCTCTTTTTAAGTGTCCCTGACAATGTTTTTTTAAGTGTTGAGCTAACCAACTCTAGTTTTTACTGATTGATTTTGCATACATTGCAGGCTGATTTTTAGGAACAAATGTTGTATTATAGAATAATTGACTGTACTTCAAATAAATATTCATTTAAAATAAATTCAAAAAAAAGAAATGAAATTGGGGGTTGTTGTTTCACTCATAGCCTTTAAAAACTACCAATGCCTCCCCTTAAAAACTGTGTACAGACCTCTAAGCTTACGTGAGTTAGCAGGGCAACAAGCATTTTTGCAAGAATTTACAATGTGCCAGACAGTATACAAAGTGTTGGGGATAAAAAGGAAGGCAAAATGCAGTTCCTGCCCTCAAGTAGCTCTTCTACTGGAGGAGATGGCGTGCAAACAACTGAGAGAAAGAAAGAATGAGGGAGAGAGAGAAAGAGAGAGACAGAGAAAGAGAGAGAAGAGAAGAGAAAGGGGTGAGAGAGAAGAAGAAGAGGGAAAAGGAAAAGAAGAGGAAAAGGGAAAGACAGGGAGAGGGAAAGACAGAGACAGAGACAGAGAGACAGAAACACAGAGAGAGTCAGACGGAAACAGCGACAGAGACAGGTAAACTAGTCTCAGAGGAAAGGCTCTAGTAATTCTTGGGACTGGGAAATGCCTCTTTTTTATTTTATTAATACTTTTTATTTGCAAAATATATGTATGGGTAATTCCTAAACATTAACCCTTATGGGAAATGCCTCTTGCCAAAGGTTGAATTTAAGCTATATGGTGAGGGTGGCCAGGGAATCCAGGAATCAGAGGTAAGACAGGAGAGCATTTCTGGCACAGAGGATGCAGCCAAGGAAAAAGCAGAATTAGAAGGAATATCATGCACAAGGAACAAGAGGGTCATGCTACTGGATTAGAGAGCATTGAAGGAGAACAAAGTAAAAAATAAAGACTGGAAAGCTAGTGTGAAGGAATTTTAGAAACCAAACAGCATGTTGTATTTGCTCCTGGAAATAAGAGGGAGCCACTGAAATTTATGGAATGGGAAGGTGATCTGGTCAGATTATGCTTGAGGTCCACTATGATTTCTGAATGGAGGATGGAAGGGAACAAGGAAAGATTTAAGAAATAGCAGGCAAATAACATCATCTGAAAGGGAGAAACAAGGCTTACCAAACCATATACAAAAGATCCACAATGTTGCCAACACACTATGTACCTAATATTTAAAAGTTATAATTTTGTCCATGTGAGTGCATCCTCCATAAGAGGTTTTGCATTGTCACAGCCAAGAAAAAAATGTGTATCACCTAATGATTAATCTTTTAATAAGGAACTTCTCTGAACTTAGCCCAGCTGGTGATCCTCGGATATCAGGAGGGCATCCTCAGAGCCTTTTCAGCTTTGCAACTCTACCAGACCTTGCACTGAGCTGCCACATCCTTCAAAAAGCCAGTTTGAGTTTGTGTTTGTCTATTTACATATAAAATGTAACTTTTGTAAATTTTAAAGTTTTTATTTTTTATGAATCAATTGTACACAAACATGCCTGTTTCAATTTTTTTTGGGGGGGGAGAGGGTAAGGCAATTGCAATTAAATAACTTGCCCAGGGTCATATAGCTAGTAAGTGTCATGTTATCACAGTTTTGACATGACTCCACAAGAAAAGGTCAAATGGAGACAGATCAGGTGGCCAAGGTAGCCAAAGGAGAATGTCATCCAGAAACTGTCCCACATGTAATGCATAATGACAGGATGTCAAGTGAAAATGAAAATTATATTATTCAAAACTTATAAAACTAAATTAATGTAAAAGAAATCTAAATAATTAAACTTTCAGATGATATTTTGTAAGTTTGTAAGTTATTAAGCCAATTTCAATAAGATTTTTGGGACACTTCACTATGAACATTATAATTTATACTTTCACAGTGATCCACCAAGCTGTTTTATCTCTATGTGTCTCAGACAATTGCCAGGGACTTCTCTAAATCATTGACAGATTAAATATTTGTTAGTCTAAAGTTCTCTGTACTTTCTTCTTTCATAAATCAGATTTGTAAAAAGGCTGAAGATGGTGGCCTTGCTGTACCAGATCTAAAACTATATTATAAAGCAGCGGTCATCAAAACCATTTGGTACTGGCTAAAAATAGAGTAGTCGATCAGTGGAATAGGATAGAATCACAAGACAAACTAGGCAATAACTATAGCAATTTGGTTTTTGATAAACCCAAAGACCCCAGCTTTTGGGATAAGTATTCACTATTTGACAAAAACTGCTGGGAAAACTGGAAACTAGTGTGGAAGAAATTAGGGCTTGACCCACATCTAACACCACATACCAAGATAAGATCTAAATGGGTTCATGATCTGGATATAAAGAGTGATACTATAAGTAAATTAGAGGAATGTAATATAGTTTACCTCTCAGACCTATGGAGATGGAATAAATTTATGTCCAAAGAAGAACTGGAACTCTTAATTGAAAACCAGATAGATAACTTTGACTATATTAAGTTAAAAAGTTTTTGTACAAACAAAATCAATGCAGACAAGATTAGGAGGGAAGCAATAAATTGGGAAATCATCTTTACATTTAAGGGTTCTGATAAAGGTCTCATCTCTAAAATATATAGAGAATTGTCTCATATTTATAAAAATTCAAGCCATTCTCCAATCAATAAATGGTCAAAGGATATGAACAGACAATTTTCAGAGGATGAAATTAAAACTATTTATAGTCATATGAAAAGGTGCTCCAAATCACTATTGATCAGAGAAATGCAAATCAAGACAACCCTGAGATACCACTTCACACCTGTCAGATTGGCTAAAATGACAGGAAAAGTTAATGATGAATGTTGGAGGGGTTGTGGGAGGGCTGGGACACTGATGCATTGTTGGTGGAGCTGTGAACGGATACAGCCATTCTGGAGAACAATTTGGAGCTATGCTCAAAAAGTTATCAAACTGTGCATACCCTTTGACCCAGCAGCATTTCTATTGGGCTTATATCCCAAAGAAATCATAAAGGAAGGAAAAGGCCCCACATGTGCAAGAATGTTTGTGGCAGCCCTTTTTGTAGTGGCTAGAAACTGGAAATTGAATAGATGCCCTTCAATTGGATAATGGCTGAATAAATTATGGTATATGAATATTATGGAATATTATTGTTCTGTAAGAAATGACCAGCAAGATGATTTCAGAGAGGCCTGGAGAGACTTACATGAACTGATGCTGAGTGAAATGAGCAGAACCAGGAGATCATTATACACAGCAACAACAGTACTATATGACGATCAATTCTGATGGACATGGCTCTCTTCAACAATGAAATGTTTCAAACCACCTCCAATTGTTCACTGAAGAAAGCCATATACACCCAGAGAGAGGGATGTGAAATGTGGACCACATCATAACATTCTCATACTCCTTGATTGATGTTTGCTTACATTGTGTTTCCTTTATCTGATATATCGTTTGTGTAGATAAGATTTTTCTTGCACACCAATGATAAGTTTGGAAATATGTATACATATATTCGATTTGCCAATATTTTAACATAATTAACATGTAGTGGATATCCTGCCATCTAGGGGAGGGGTGGGGAGTTGGGGGGAAAAATTTGTAACGGAAAGCTATGTAAGGGTTATTGTTGAAGAATTACCCACACATATGTTATGCAAATAAAATAAAATTTTAAAAAAATAAATAAATAAATAAATCAGATTTGTAGCTCTGTTATCTACAAATTATTTCATGTGTATATGTTTTGTTTTCTCAACTGAATTAAAATATTCTTTTAAATGAAATTTTAAAACAGTGACCCATAGAGTATGTCACATCACTCCTCTTCCTCCATGCTTTTTTATGTCTGCATTTGTCACCTGCCTTCCTCCCTGACATGCTTGGAGCTTATCAAGAAGAGGGGAGCCAGCAAGCTACTGAGAATAGAAACCATAGGAGGCTCTATTAAGCCTTGATTGGCTAAGCTGAATTGTATAGCTATGCAGACCAAAGAAATATATTCTTTTTGGGGAAGGGATGTAATAATTTTTTTTTAATTTTAAGAGTGAAAATGCTTTGTTGTAATCCACATTCAGATCCCACTGCCCTTTCTCTGGGGCAGGTGGCTTTCTTTATCACAAGACTGGTCTGAATTGGGACTGGTCTAATACCCCCATTTGTTGACGAGAGCCATGTCCATCAGAATTGATCATTGTATAATCTTGCTGTTGTTGTGTACAATGATTTCCTGGTTCTGCTCATCTCACTTAGCATCAGTTCATATAAGTCTCTCCAGGCCTCTCTAAAATCAGCCTGCTGATCATTTCTCATAGAACAATAATATTCCACAATATTCATATACCATAACTTATTCAGCCATTCCCCAATTGATGGGCATCCATTCAGTTTCCAGTTTCTTGCCACTACAAAAAGGGCTGCCACAAACATTTTTGCACATACAAGCTAGTAAAAACACTGCTGGATCAAAGGTTATGCACAGTTTGATAGATCCATGTAATCATTTTATTGACAAAGCCAACAGGTTATTAAATTTAAGAAGATGGTCATTTGGTCATTTTTTAAAGACCAGAAACAATCAAATCAAAGACAAACACTTCATCAAAGGTTTCTAACTATAAGACTCATGAGGGGAGACAATGTGAAAGGAAAAATGGAAAAATGGATGGCGTTTGGCAATCAAAGTTGACAATCCCCTTTGATAAGTAGACCAAAAGAACATATTTTTCAGAAAGATGCCCATGATGTGACCAAAAGAGCCCTCAATTCTGGAATCATAAAGCCTGGGTTCCAGTCTTGCTTCCTCTTGTTATTTAACATTGACTAAGTCACTTAAACTTAAACTAAGTCATTGAGTATCATTCAATTTCACATCCTAATATTTCTCTGGTGTGTTTAATCCTGACATCCCAAAGACCTACCTATTAGCATAGACTAGAAACATGGCTGGATGTGGAAGGAATCAATGAGATAACAAGCATTTTACTATGTATCATTGAGCTAAACTCCAGAGATACAAAGAGAGCCTTACCTTCAAGAAAGAAGTTCTAATGGGAGGGAAGATGGCAGCTAAGAGCAGCAAGCCCAAGAAGGGTACCAGATTTTATCCCATTGAGGCTTCCTGTAGGTAACAGATAAACTCCATGCTCCAGTTCATCTTCTGAGAGAAGAGGTCCCAGGCAAGCACTACACTTAGCTGCCCCCTCCTCAATATTGTTGGTTTAGGTTGAAGTTGAGCTTTTGATTGCTACCCCTTAGTGGGGAATTAAGCTCCAAATTTATATACAATATTCATATTATCTATGTACATATATAACATATGTATAAAATCTCCACATCTTCCTACCAAATACTAGTTTTATGAACATAGATAGCAAATTATGAAGAAATCCATTTATGCAAGTTATAGCAAGTAAAAATCAGAGAAAGATATACAGATGAAAATATATACCAGAAAATACACAGAGTGAATAAGCTCTCATTAGTAGTAAAATGTCTCAGCTCAACCAAGAGAAAGTCCAAGATCTCACCCAAGAGGAAATTCCTTGAAGATAGGGGATTGACTGAGATGCCAACTCCTCTTGATATTGGTTTCTTCCCAGAGTCTCTCTCTCCCTTCAAGGACATGAAAAGAACCTGAAGCTGTGTGGTGTCTCTCTTAAAATTGGAAAGCTAAAGACCAGGATGTCAGTTCTTTCAAATTCTTGCCAACTCCATTCCTCTCACAGTAATGGAGCATTGAATTATAGTCTCCACAAATTAGTAGAGTCATGAAAATGCTTTTTCTCGGTGAGAGTTACATGTATATACATATGGATCAAGTTTTAAGATTGAAAGCCTGAATAGAAATTATGAATTCTTAGACTGAGCTTCTGCAAATATCTGTCCTTGGCCCTACACTATTTGACAATTTTTTTGCTGAGGCAACTTGCCCAGGGTCACACAGCTAGGAAGTGTTAAGTGTCTGAGATCAGATTTGAACTCAGGTTCTCCTGACTTCAGGGCTGGTGCTCTATCCACTGTACCATCTAGCTGCCCCCAACATTTGTCTTGGTGAAAGAGATGAAAGACATACATGGCATGGATCAAACATGAAATTGAAAGATGGCACAACCTAAGAGAGATAGCTAGTACACTGAGTAACAGTCAAGATCCAAAAATATCTTGATAGGTCAAAATGATAGTTCAAATATGAGAAGATATAATAGTGATTAATGGAAAGTCCCTTATAAGTTAAAAAAAACTTTTTTTTTGAGATAGGTAAGGTATGGCTAGACAACATTTGATCCAAAAAAGATCTGGAAATTTTAACTCAATATCTATTTAAAATCTACTATGTACACATTATTAGAGGTACAATGAAACCAGGCCCTGCTCTCAAAGAGATCTCATTCTAGTGGAATACAAGTAGGTCATTTGAGGATGAAGAAAGCACTAGCAATCTCTGTAGGATGGTCAGATGTGGTTTCTGAACTGAATTTTTATTCTAATCCTAAATGAAGAATTCTCAGAGGCAGATGTTAGAAGGGAGTAAATTCCAGGCACCAAGGACAGACCATCCTAAAGAGACAGAAGATGGAATGCCAAGTTCAAAGAACAGCTAGTAATCCAATTTGTCTTTATATAAATTCCTCCTTTTTGTCCCCTGACTGGATATGAGAAACAAGATAAAAGGACTAAGAGTCGTTTCCAAAAAATAAATAGTTTTTATTTACCAAGAGATAGCCCACAGGCTTGATAAGGGTCAATAATGTGACGTAGTAGCCTAGTCAAGAAAACCAGCTTAGGCTACATCAAGAATAATGAGTTTACTGGGATGGAAAATGCCATCTGCATCCAGAGAAAGAACTATGGAGGGTTGAAGCATGCTATTTTAGTCTTTTTTTTGTTTTATTTTGCTTTTTTTCTCATGGTTTTTCCCTTTTGTTCTGATTTTTCCTTCCCAATATGACTAATATGGAAATATGTTTAAATGATTGTACATGTATAACCTATATCAGATTGCTTTCTTGAGGAGGGAGGAGCTCAGGGAAGAAGGGGAGAAATTTGGAACTCAAAATTTTGCAATTTTAAAAACTATCTTTACAAGTAACTGGAAAAAATAAAATCTCAATATGATGTGTCTAGAGCAAAGGAGAGAGAGAAAAGTTGCTTTGTTTTCTTCTCTCGTCAGAAAAATTATGAAATTTTTTGGGTGGTTCTAAGCACCAGGTTTAAGAAAGAGTAATTAGTGGAAACTACAGAGATCACTTAATAATTGATACCTGTTAGACAACAGGATAAATGAGTATATTTAGGTGAATACAAGGGAAAAAATTCCTAATAATTAGAGCTTCTCCCAAAGTGGGATGGTAGCAGGTTCTTCCTCATTGAAGGACTTTGGAAAGAGAATTAATCATCCCTTATGGGGAATGATGAAGAAGAGATTCCTATTCAGGTATGAACAAGATGACCTCTGAAGTACTTCCTAAATGTGAGTCTGTAATTCTCTCTGGCTTTGGTTGCTAATTCCCATAAGTCAGAAAGGACTCTTCACTAACATATGTAAGCAGTGCCTTCACAATGGTGCTTGAAAAGACTAAAAATAAGAAAGTAGAACAAAATTATTGGCAGTGGGATGAGGAAGCAAGTAGAATCTTTGAGTAATGGAGGAGCAGGAGAAAAGGGAGTTGTCCTTGCCTTCCCTTTCCTCCACTTAGCAGGAGGGTGTGGGCTTCTGAGCCGGCCAGGTTTCTACTCCCTACTGTTGGGCAAGGAGAATCACCAACCTGTTCAGTCTCACTTCCCACCCTCAAATTAGTATGATTTTCTGCTGCTGTTGTTTCCTTTCTCTTGACTGATGAGAATATGTTGGCCAGCATTTCTGCCCCCAGACCAAAAAAAAGAGCCCTGATTTTTGAGGATGGAGCAATGTTGGTGGAGCTCTTATGGATTGTAACCTTAACTTGTCCTTGGGGAGAAGAAAAAGTGCTGTTAACACAATAAATATTGATTTGTCGTTATCTCCTCTCCAATTTTCGTTATCCCATATCTCAAAGATATTGGCCAGGGATGTGAGAAGCCGGCAGTACCTGGGAGGACCAAGAAGTCCTAGTTGCTAGGTTCTGAGAATTGTAAAGGCAGTAGGTTCAAGTTTCTCACGTAATGGAATAAATGGCCCATGGGACATCATGGATAGAGCAATCCTCAAAGATGCTTTCTCTCTTTTCCTTATATATTTATAACACCCCATCTCAGTCGGTCAGTATTTATTAACATCTATTAAGCACCTACTAAGTTCCAGGCACTGTACTAGCTCTGGGAATCAGAGTCAGATCATAGTCCCTGCCCTCAGGAGCTTGCAATATAATAATGGAGGCAGCAAGTAAACCATATGCACAAATAAGCTATCTATAGAACAAATAGGAAGTAAATAAGAGAAGGAAAACAGTAGAATTAAGAGAGAGAAAAAAGTCTCCTATCTCTGTGGCTTTGTACTGGCCACAATCTAGTCTTGGAATGTACCCTGTTCACCTTTGCCTCACAAAGTCCCTTTCTTCCTTTAAGACTCAGTTTAAGTGCCATGTTCTAATGCCCTGCTCTCCCCACTATTCTGTGGTTATATATATTTGTTCTTTTTTATTTACCCCGCAAATACTTTTATCACAATAATAGCTAGTATCTGTATAGTGCCTACTATGTGCCAGACATTGTGCTAAGCACTTTATAATTATTTATCTCATTTGATCTTCACAACAACTCTGTGAGGTTGATACCATGATTATCTTCATTTTCCAATTAAGGAAACAGAGGCAAAAAGAGTTTGTCCTACTTTTTACCCAGCAGCACACAGCTGCTAAGTGCTGCAAATCTGAGGGCAGATTTGAACTCAGGTCTTCCTGACTCCAATATATGTATGTTCTTATAGTCACTCTCATTTTAGAATGCAAGTTCCTTTAAAGTTCCTTTGTGTATAAAGAAAGCTCCCAGTGAAATACTAGTGAAATCATAGATCCAGTGCTTCTCCTGGTCTCCTTTCTGTGTCCCTAGCACCAAGGACAGTGCCTGGCACACAGTAGGCAGCTTAATAAATGTTTGCTGGTTGCTCCTTGATTTGATATGTGCAGAGTCCTCTAGTGGATGCTGGGGCTCAGTGGGGAAACAACCTTAAGGTCTAAGGATGAGGTGTGAAGGAAGAGGGGAATAGTATCAGAGACAAGGCTTGCCAAAAAAAAAAAGAAAAGACCAAATCTACTTAAAAGAAAGCAATGGGGGGAGGTACAGCCAGGTGGTGCAATAGATAGAGTATCAGCCCTAGAGTCAGGAGGACCCAAATTTAAATCTAGCCTTGGATGTTTATTAGCTGGACAAGACACTTTGCCTTAATTGTCTCCAAAACAAATAAAAGCAATGGGTTTAGTCTTCAAAGACCCAATTTTTATTCCTGGTTTTGCCACAAAATCCCTTTATGATCTCTGACAATTTGAGGGCTCTCTTTTTCCTCCTCTATCCGGTAAAGGAGAGGGCCTAAGTAAGACATCCTTTATCTCCATCAGCCTATTGTAGTTTAAGGCATCTTTCCAGTTCAGCTCTAACATCCTATAGTCTATGTTTCAACATCCTATTATTTTAGGAACAGAATAATAGCACTGCTAAGAATAGCTAGTATTTATGGAGTGCCTGAAGATTTGCAACACATATTACGCAGGTTCTCTCATCTTCACAACATCTCTGGGAGAGAAGTAAAGCTGAGCCTGAGACAGGTGAAGTGTGCCCGGATTCACTCGGCTAAGAAAACGTCTGAGATTAAGCAAGCCCAGTTCTTAATTCCAAGTTTAGACATCTAAGCATAGAGTGTTTTTTGTGCTACAGAAAAATATAAACCTAAATCTCTGCTCTGTGCAGTTTTACAATTTCCCAGCAAATAAGATATTTACAAAATGCTTAGCACAATACCCAGCATATAGTAGGTACTTCATAAATGCTTTTTTCCTCTTCTTCCCTAAACCTAAGAAAGGATAGAAATTGATCTTTCCCTCATCCAATCATTAATCCATAATTTTTTATCCATTAGATACCTTCTCCCATGTGCCCAATTCTGGATTAGCACCTGATTTATGCTAAACCTGGCCCACTGTCTCTTCCACAATGGCCAGAGATTGAACTGGATCTTGTTACGACCATCCCCGAGTGTTTTCCCAGTGATAGATCATTTGACCTTTCCCTAAGTGAATGGATGAGGCAGACACATTTATCATAGTGCTTCTCCCACCACTCCTTCGATCTACAGCACCCTCCTTGCCTTCCTCCCCATGCCCCCAAATCACGTCCTCCATCCTCCTCTGGGAATCTTGCTGGATTTATCTGTTATCTCCCCCATTATCCTGGGCTGGGTGCCCAGGAATAAAGACTGAGTCCCCCATGATCAGCATACTGTTCCCTTGGATTCCTCCCTTAGTGCTGACCTTGGAACTCTGCTTGAAACAGATGCTCACAATGTTTGCTGACAAAGGAAGGGGAGGGAGGTGGCTTCTGCCAAAGTAACAAAACAGCTCTGTCATCCACTGGGAGATCAAGGGACTTAGAAACATCTCAGGCCATTGACAGACAAGAGGGAGTTAGCTCAAGGCTGAGTCCTGAGCCTGTAATCATCAGTGGCTTAGGTGACAGCTGCGATCCATCCTCAGGTAAGGATGAGGAAACTGAGGCACCAGTTAAGTCATTTGTCAGAATATAACTCCACTTAGCTAGCAAAGTCTTTGAGTGGTGGGATATCAGAAGAGGAAGCAGACAGAGAGCAAGTCCAGTCCTTGTGTTTCATAGATGGGGAATGCTAGGGCTAGTGTTAAAGTAACTTGAGTAGTGAGACCTCACCTATGAATCAGGAGACCTGAGCTTGAGTTAAGTGTGGAATAATTCTGGACAAGTTACTTCTGAGTGAATGGATGCATCTGGCCCACTAGATGGATGAGGTATAAGACAGATTGATTGCGGTGGCAAAGATTAGGAAATTGAGGGGATGTCCATCAATTAGGGAATGGCTGAACAAGTGATGGTAAATGAATGTAACGTGCTTTAAGTCAATGATGAGCAGGCTGATTTCAGAAAAAACCTAGAAAGTCTTTCATGAACTGATGCTGAGTAAAATGAGCAGAACCAGGAGAACATTGTACACAGTAAATGCAATATTATGTGATGATCAACTATGATGCTCTTAGCTCTTCTCAAAAACGATCCAAGACAATTCCCAAAGATCATGATGGAAAATGCCATCCACCTCCAGAGAAAGAACTATGGAGTCTAAACTCAGATGGAGACATTGTACGTACACATTTTTTGGTTGTTTTCTTTTTCATGGTTTTTCCCTTTTGTTCTGGTTCTTTCACAACAGTTCTCATGTTTAATGTGATTATACATGTATACCTATATCCAATAGTTTGCCATCTCGGGGAGGGAGAAGGAGAGGAAAGAAAAAAAACATTTGGAATTCAAAATCTTATAAAAGTAAATATTGAAAACTAGCCTTACATGTAATTGGGGAAAAAAACCCAAAATACTATTAAGTGTGAGAAAAAAGACTGAGCACTTTCTGCAAGAGGCCTCTTCCAGGTGCTAGTGCTGGCTGGTTATTCTTTACATATATTGTCATTTGTATGGTGTCTCCTCCAATAAACTAGAGGCCAGGGGTTTTATTTACCTTTTTTTATATCCCCGACATTTAGCTCAGAGTCTGGCACAGAGTATGTCCTCAATAAATGCTTCTTGACTGAGTGATTCCCTCTCCTTAGGCCCCAATTTCCACCTTGGGAAAATGAGAGTGTTAGATTGTATAATCTTGAAAGTCTCTCCAGGCTTGCATGAACTGATGCTGAGTGAAATCAGCAGAACCAGGAGAACATTATACACAGCAATAAGACTATACAATGATCAATTCTGATGGACATGGCTCTCTTCAACAATGATGTGATTCAAACCAGTTCCTATTGTTCAGCGATGAAGATAGTCATATACATGCAGAGAGAGGCCTGAGGGAACTGAGTGTGAACCACAACACAGCATTTTAACGCTTTCTGTGAATATTTCCATGCATTTTGTTTTCCTTCTTAGGTTTTTTTTTTTCCTCTCTTCTAGATCTGATGTTTCTTGTGCAGTAAGATAACTGTATAGATATGTATACATGTATTGTATTTGTCATATAATTTATCCTATTTAGCATGTATTAGATTACCTGTCATCTAGGGGTGGGGGTGGGGGGAAGGAGGGGAAAAGCTTGGAACAAAAAAAAGTTTTTTGCAAAGGTCAATGTAGAAAAGTGACTCATATGTTCTGTAAATAAAAAGCTTTTAATGAAAAAAAATAGAGCACAGGTTTGAAAAAAAAAAAAAAAAGAAAGAAAGAAAGAAAGTCTCTGCAGGAAAGTCAAATCCATGATTTTAGAACTTTCCTGAAGACTCGATTTTTGCTCAAGGTGTTAAACCCCATAATCCTATTCCCAGAATGACCCCTTACTCTACCCCCTCTAGAAGATTAAGGACTGGGGCTACTCTGTGTAGATCTTGATGACATTTAAGGTGAATACCTACCTCCCCTCCCCAGGTGAGCAGCTCAATGGCTGGTACCAAGCTGGCCTGCAGGTCATGTCTATCAGTAGTTATCAATGGAACAAACAGCACCAGGACTATAAAAGTGGGAGAAGCTGGTAGGGCACCCCAGTCCTAGAGATAAGTTATCATGCAACTATTATGCAGCCTCCTGATCCTCTCCAGCCTATGCTGGGACCTCAGCACCAGCCAATATGCCCCAGACCTTATCACTTCGCTGCCCGGCCTGGCTGATCTGCCCAACTTCAAGCAGTGGTCTGGCTACCTTCAGGCTGGCTCTGACAAATACTTCCATTACTGGTGAGTTCCTAGACAGGAGAGGGATTATTCCATGTCCCCAGAAAGATTTAAACTTGCCCAGGTCAGATAGCATCAGTACTGGGGAAAAAGATTGTAGTTTCAATCTCCTTGATCAGGATCCCTGCCTCAGCTCTGTTATCACCCATCTCAAAATCATGCTTTTAAATGCATAAAATAAAATATATGGGCTTACAAAGGAAATCAGTGTGAATGTCAGTCTAAATTCTAAATTCACAGA
This sequence comes from Myrmecobius fasciatus, assembly GCA_023553655.1. NCBI lineage: Eukaryota > Metazoa > Chordata > Mammalia > Dasyuromorphia > Myrmecobiidae > Myrmecobius > Myrmecobius fasciatus. Next base: position 125,707 of record JAJPUD010003151.1, on the reverse strand, counting down.
CCCCTATAAATCTCTCCATAGATCCCTTTGAGGATTCCAGGGTTGAGGCTGAGATTCCAAGGGATTCCAACTCATTAAAGTTCCATGTGATGCACTGAGAACTTAGAAAAGGGTAAGGGAAGAGAATGAGGTCGGAGGCACCTTATAGAAGGAGAAGTAGGTCTTCAGATTCTGGCTCTGCCATCTATTAGCTATGTGAACTTGGTTATTTAACTTCTCTAGAGTTCATATTCCTCATTAGGACGATGAAATCAAATAAAATAATCTATCCTAGGATCTTACAATCCTAAATCAACCACTCAACCCCTTCCCTATAGAAAAGAAAAACTTCCTGATCCTATTCCCAATTAGTCAACAAAGTACAAGAGATAGGGGGCTGGGTATGGTGCAAAGGAATAGAAAAGGAGGGAAAAGATGAAGACTTAGTCACTCCCCTCAAAAAAACCCAAAAGCTCTAACCCCCAGGAGGCAAAAGCACCATCACCGTACCACTGGGAGAAGAGCCGAGGCTGGGTGCTGGAACTTTTCCAGTTTTACAGGTGTCAGACCATGCTCTAATGTTGTATTATAGTGATTTTAAAAGGCATCGCAAATAATTTCCTAATATATATATGGCCAATACAAAAACTCGTGGTGAGCTCCCAAGTTCCCATTCTATTCCCCACTTTTCTCGAGAACAAGAAGCCCTCTTTGTGAAGCTGTTTTGTTTAGAAAAGCTGTCTACCTCACCAGAGAAGATGGGTTTTTCTCTTCCTGACCTTATAGGTTTGTGGAATCCCAAGGAAACCCTGAATCTGACCCTTTGGTGCTATGGCTCAATGGAGGCCCTGGTTGCAGTTCCATGGAAGGCTTATTGGCAGAGAATGGCCCCTTCAGGGTGAGGATGGGGAAATGTCTAGGATTGGGGAGGTTTCCTTTCTGTCCTGGCTTCCAATCTGAAACAGTGAGTGGAGGCTTTGTGCAGGCCAGTGCCACCCGTCTCTCTTTCTGTGCAGATAAATGATGATGGGTCCCTCTACATGAACCCCTATAGCTGGAATCTAGTGGCTAATGTGCTGTACCTGGAGTCACCAGCTGGAGTGGGTTATTCCTACTCCTCTAGCCAGAACTACAAAGTTAATGATCAGCAGGTAAGTGAAGATGAAGAAAAGGGACAGAGCCTCTGTTGTGTGGGAGTGGGAGAAAGATGGCTCAAGTACCTTTAAATCCAAGAACAAAACGGCCCCATCATAAATCGAGAAAGATTTAGATTAGATGGTCTCAAAGTCTCTAGCATTCTATGGTACTATCTGCCAAGATTCTTTCCAACTGTCCATGTTCTAAGAAACTCCCTCCAGCTGTCTCTCCATGTTCTAATATTCTATTTTCTTAGGTCTCTTCCAACTCCTATAGTCACATCAATGAGCTCACACAGTCTGCCTTCAAAGGTTTTGTCCAGTCATTCCATATTCTAGTATTTTATTTCCTAAGATTTCTTTCACCTACCATTCTTTGTTCTAGAATTCTATTTCTTTCCTGCTCTAACATTCAGTGCTCTAAAGAAAATCTCTTTTGATTTTGACATTCGATTGTCCAAGGTCCCGTTCGGCTCTGACATTCTGTGATTCTATGACCATTTGGTTTGGGTCTATAGGTGGCAGCTGATAATTACCAGGCCCTACAGAGCTTCTTCGCCAAGTTCCCCAGCTTTGCCAGCAATGACTTCTATGTATTTGGAGAGAGCTATGGTGGGGTCTATGTGCCCTCTCTCAGTGCTGAGATTGTTAACGGTCCAGCCTCCATCAACTTTAAGGTCAGTACAGATGTTGTTATTATTTATATTTCATTTTTGAAGAGGACCAATGACATGACTTGGGCATGAATTGGATTGAAACGAGGCAGAGGTGCACTAAGTTGTCAACCTCACTCTTTCTTCCCAAGTTTTTGAAGTCCAGCATCAGGACAAAAGTCAGACAACTGGCAATGGTCCAGCATACAGTGGATGACTGTGGCGCCTTTGATGTCTGACCAAGCTCTAAGCATTCCCCAGTGTTTGCTTGAGCTGCCTTTGTGGCCATTGGAATAAACTGTTCTTATCCCCCATTCCACCAGGGAAAGTCTTCACATCTTGGGGCAGATTTGCCCCTAACTCACTGACAGGTTTGAGGCTTGCCAGTTATCCTCACTTGGTTGCCCATCTGCTGAGACTGTTTACTAGGGTAAACACTGGCCTGAAGTCAGGAGGACCTGAGTTCAAAATGTCCATTGGTCACTTACTAACTATGTGACTTTGGACAAGTCACTTAACTTTGTTTGCCTTAATTTCCTCATCTGTAAAATGCAAAACACTCTAGTATCTTTGCCAAGAAAATCTCAAATGGGAATCAAAAATGATTCAGAAATAAAAGGCTTCACATCAGAGGTTCTGGTACTCCAGAACACCCCATATACCCCACTAAGTTCTGTCCAGGTCTGAACCAGTTAACAGCTAGTCCTCCAACCCCAGAAGTTAACACGAAGGAATCTGTCTCCCTTCAGCTAATGTTTTTGGGTCACGGAAGATCTGGGGTGTAAAAGCTGTGGAGCCTATGCTGGGGCTTCCTGGATTTATATAGTGTTCTTTCTCATCCAGGGCTTTGGTGTAGGGAATGGAATGAGCAACTACCAGCTCAATGATGAGACTCTGATTGAGTTCAGTTACTACCATGGCATCATTGGAGACAAGTAAGCTCAGAGGGAGCTTTGTGAGTCTGTCTCTCCCTTTTCATCCTACCCTTCTCCCCTCCAAACTTCAGAAAGTTTGGAAACTGTCTTTTTTCCCCCATCTCATGCATTGCTTGCTTGAGGGAAAGGCAGGGACAGCCATCCAAGCTTATTTGTTTAAAAAAAAAATTAAGAAGGCAACAGATACTGCAATCGTGAGGAAAGAAATTGCACCAAGATGGACCAAAAGGGTGATTTGGTTGCATCTCAAACATCAATAGGTACATGAAAGGCATTGTGGTTTACTGGAAAGAGCCTTTATACTCTTGTAGCCTAGAAGGACTAGGCACATAGTGGGTGCATAGTAAATGTTTGATGATTGATTGACTGACTGGTAGACAGAAGATCTCCATTTGTATTCTTGAGTGGACACAATCTACATAGTTTTAAACAAACTTCTCTGGGACTTAGTTTTCTCCATGAAATGGAGACTATCCTTCCCTGAACCCTCCCATTAGGGTTTTATGAGATCTAGGGAGATCTTGGATATAAAGCACTTTGCCCATTAAGTATAAGCCATTGCTACCCTGATCATCAGAATCATATCTATCTTATTTTCCCTATGGGATTAAAAATTTCAATTGAGCTGGGCCTGTTTTATTCATTTCTGTGTACCCCAAAAGTGGCTTTGTATGTTGTAGAAACTTAAAGCCTTTTTAATATCTCTTGGTTTTTAATCTCTCCTTCCTAAGAGCTTTAGCATTGACTGAGTGCTTTAAAGTCAGAAAAGTGTTTGACAATTATTTTCTTACTTGATCCTCTCAACAACCCTGGGAATGGTTGCTATTATTGTCCCCACAGATGAGGAAGCTAAGATCAACAAAGGGTAAAACCTTGGGGGGCAGAGGAAGAACTAATAAGCATGTTCTAGTGAACTTTCTTTTTTGAACTTGGGTCTTCCTGACTCCAGTCCCAGTACTCTATCACTTGCACTAATTTATTCCCTTCATCTCTTTCCACCAATGAACCATCCCTTATAATGAAAAATAAAAAGAAAGAGGAAGGAAAATGCTACAAGAATACTAATGGAGATCTTCTGTCTACCAGTCAATCAGTCATTAAGTATTTATTATGTACCCACTATGTGCCTGGCCCTTCTAAGCTACAGGACTATAAGGGCTCTTTTCCAGTAAAACACAAAGCCTTTCATGGATCTATTGATGTTTGAGATGCAACCAATTTACCCACTTGGTAAACTAACAACAAAATGTACTGGGTTGCACCTTTAGTCTTGCATTTCTGCAAAGGAGGAAGGGAACTGCTTCCTCCATCTCTTTTTTGGAGCCCAGCTCAGTCGATGTAACCAGAGAAATTCAGTTTTGATCGGTTTTTTGCTGGTGCAATGGGCACTCTTTCCATTTCTAACATTTCTAACATTGGCTCTGTGTGCCTATGATTTCACTTACTTCACTTTGCATTATTTCATGCCTCCATGCATTCTCCATCCCTTTGCATTCATGCACCAAATTTCTGATCAGCCATAAGTGCATGGCTCCTGCTTTGTTTCCTGTTCCTCTCATGAAAAGTGCCTCTATATGGGGAGTTCCAAAGCTCTTAGAATTGAAGCTCTCTACTCAGGGCCTGGGTACATAGAAAGGGCTTAATAAATGCTCGTTGCCTGGTTGGTTGATTAAATGGACGAGCCAGAATGATACTCACTCTTGGTTCAAATCTAATGGGCTCTAGGATGCTACATTTTTAGAGGTGAAAGACATTATAGAGTCCAAGTATTTTATAGATGAGCAAACTGAGCCCCAGCCAGGTCCCAATTAGTGTGAATACCGATTGCCCTGAAGTGGTCGCCCCTAGCGGCCCATCAGAATTGATAATGGTGTCCAATACCCAGTGGAAGGATGAGAGGGGACCGACCCCGCGCTTAGAGGATGACTGAGTCTCAGAGATCAGTAATGCAAGGGTGGCAAGGAGGTGGTGGCCTGTGAGCGCCCCCCCCCCACGCTGTGCCCCTGGGGATTGGATGATGGCTCGGATTGCCCTAGCTGCAAACTCCCTCTGGGGGCGGACCGAGTGCCGAAGCCCACGCACGCCTCCCCCACTTCTCACTCCTCTCCGCTCTGTCCGCAGCCTCTGGGAGTCCCTGAACACCTACTGCTGCTCCGAGGACGCCTGCAACTTCTACAACAGTACCCAGGACGAGTGCTTCGAATCCGTAAGCCTTATCTTCTCCGGCCCAGGAGGTTCAGCAGAACCGCGGAGGCGGGCCAGAGGGGCGCACGGAGTACCCCTACACCCCAGCTGCGATCCCGCCTCTTAGTTCTCCCCTCTTCTGTGGATTCCTGGGCGGGGAGGGGCGGAGGGAGGTGAGCGACCCTTCCCCAAGAAAGGGGAGCCTGACCCCCAGATCTGGGAGGCTCGGGTATGAAATTCGGGTGCAAGTGCTCCAGAGCTTGGAGGGCAACCTGATTTTTGCACTTGGGAAGCAAGAGAGCCTTTGGGATCCTGTGGGTTCTAGTCTGGCCAACGATGGGGTTAGACAAGATTCTTGTCAACGATGGGGTTACCTCTTCTTGGGTAATCTTTGAATCAGATTACCCCAATCCCACTACACTCCATCCCACCCCACCTTTACTTGGGTGTGGCTACCTAGGGATGGCCAGCTTTAGGGTGGGCAATGGTGGAAAGAAGAGAACCGGACCAGGAAGTGTGGGCAGTCTAAAAGTGCCCCCCTCATCTGCTCTTTCCACAGATCCTGGAGGCTTACAGAATGATCCAGGGTGTGGGTCTCAATATCTACAACCTGTACGCGCCATGTTGGGGGGCAACGGGATACCAGGAACGCTATGCGGCCGACATGAGCAACCTGTATCGCCAATACCAGTTCAATGTGGCTGTCCCGGTAAGCAAGAAGGACCTTTTGTAAGCAGAGGGCAGATACGGTCTGAGTCCTGCTGGGCAGTACCCCTGAAAGGGGACACACCTCATGGTCTGATGGAAAGAGGGACAGATTTGGAGATCAAGTCCCAGCTCAACTCACCTAACTTCTGGGGACACCATTGTCCTCATCTATAAAATGAAGGGGTTTGATTAAATATTTTTCAGTGCTAATATTATGTGATTTGAGGAGAGCAATTATTACCTCTGAGACTCAATTAGAAGAAAAGAAGGGATTCCAATTTAATTTAACAGACATTAAGAGCAAGGCACTAGCATAAAAAGAGGCACAGAAGTGGATCTCAAGATGCTAATCAAATTAATGGAGGGATTCTTAGCCTTTCTTATGTCATAGACCTCTGGTATTATGGCAAAACCTCCAGAGCCCTTCTCAGAATCATGTTTTTAAATGCATGAAATAAATCTAGTATTTCAAAGGAAACCAATTGAGTTAAGATGCGATTATCAAAAAAAATGTTTTTAAAGGGAGTTCTTGATCTAATAGGATAAAAATATATTATAACAGTTTACTGGGAACATTTTGTACCAAGGAAACCTTGGCCCTAATAGGGTGGAGTTGGGGAGGGATGTGTGTGTGTGCTGAGTAGACTGAACCTAAAATTTGTACAAGTTCAAAAGAAAAGTCAGTAGTGGTGACATTCACACCCCTATAAAGTTTTTGCCTGAAATGCTTTTCTCTTCCCTCTTCACATGTTAAATTCCTATTTCATTCTTTGAAGCCCAATTGATACTCCACCTCCCCGAAAAAGCTTTCTCTGATCCACCCAGCCAAGTAATGACTTTTCCCTCCTAGATCCTCATAAAGATCTTTGTATATGACTCTCTCCAACATGATTATTCTGCATTTAATATATTTTATTTTCGTATCATAGTTGTATATGTATCATGACCCCCTACTCTTAGAGAATGGGCTCCTCGAAAGTAAGCACTATCATACTTCCAGAGTTTACCAGAGTTTTTGTACATAGCAAGCACTTAACAATCATTTGCTCTAGAATTGTCCTTGTCTCATCTAACTTTTGAATCTCCCTCAGTGCCTAGCCCAAGGTCTCTCAGGAAGTATCACTGAAAAATGGTCTTCGGTTTTAAAGTTACCTGTGTTCCATCCCTTTCTTACCATCTCTTTCCTTCTCGAAACTGCCTCTGCTATACCCTGGATATAGGGAGGTATTTGATGTAGTTGAAAGAGCCCTGGTCTTGTAACCTTCCAGAAAGTCAATTTTCTTATCTCTAAAATAGATGATAAAACTTATACTACCTACAGAATTGTGAGAATGAAATGAGGTCCTGAAGCACTATGTGTGTGTGTATTATTATTATTATTATTATTATTACTGTGATGAGAGCACAGTTGGGGAAGAAGAGATGGTCTTGGGATAAGGGGTTAAAAAGGAAACCTGGGTGTTAGCAGAGAGGCACCCTAAAAGGGAAATTGGAATAAATCTCAAGAAACATTTTGTGCTCAGTCTTGGGGTAGGAGGAGAGGGAGGGAGCAACTCAAGAATGAGTTCCAGAGGCTTCTGGGCTTTTGACAAGTTTCCTCCCTGAACCTTTTACCCTTTTCCCTTGTTTGTTATTAGCCCCCTGGAACCCCCATTCCAGGAGTTCCCAAGTGCATCAATGCCACAGCTCTGTATGTGTGGATGAACCAGAACAGTGTAAGACAGGCCCTCCACATCCCTGGATTCCTTCCCAACTGGGAACTTTGCAAGTGAGTTGGTCTTTTGCTGTTCTGTGCATAGGGAAAAGTCTCTTGGTCCTTCAAGTGACTACATAATCCCTGCTCAAGGGAAAAGAGAACTGGGGAAGCTCCCAGTGGAATTTTGGTTGATTTCCTTTGGGGTTTACTAACAAGAGCAAATATATATGGTGGAGGAAGAAGGCTAAGTGGGAAGATTATGTTGAAGTGGAGAAAACTGTTGAGTTCAGATAAAGAAACTGATGAGAGATGAACGGATGAATGAGTTTAATGAAAAAGCTTTTATTAAGCACTTAATATGTGCAGAGCACTGTGCTAAGTACTGAAATTACAAATAAAAATGGGGGCAATCTCTATTCTTGAGGAGCCCACATTCTAATGGAGGAGACACATATGTAGGAGATTTCAGTTTTAAGTCAATGGAAAGATTCCATGGTCATCATGATAATGGTCATTTTAATCTCCATTCCCTATTATCCCTAGTATTTAGAATTTAGGGATTAATAAATCCTCATTCATTCATCCAATCACAGTATCTTCTTTACTATATAAAATATAGTTTATTCATAAACTATAATTATTTCTGTTGTTGGGCCACTTGACAATGCTAAGTTCTTGGGTGATGAGAACTTTCTCTTCCTTGTCTTCAGTAGTTGCCACATCTATCTCCTTCCCCCATGGTGGCTCCAAGCTCAATGCTAGTGGCAAAACCAACAGTTTGGCAATGCAATTCCCAAGGCTCTTAGCCTCAGGCTCCTGGGGTTACAGAAAATAAGGCAAGAATTAAGAAAAGAGTCCTAGAGATTAAAAACATGATCACTGTCCTCAAATGTTTGAAGGGGTCTCACTGGGATTGTGGGATTAGATTTTTAGAACCTTAACTCCTATCCATCTCTAGATTTCAATCATTTTCACTCTCCACCCCCCTTGCCTGGGACACTCTCCTGCTCTGATTGTTGACCTCTCTAATATCCTTTAAATTCCCAACTAAAATTCTTCTACAAGAAGCCTCTTAATTCTAGTGCCTTCCCTCTGTTGTTTCCTATCTATCCTATATGTAGTTTGCTTTTTAAGTTTTTGTTTTCATGTTATCTTCTCCATTGAATTAAGAGCCCCTTAAAGACAACAACTATCTTTTACTTTTTTTTTTAATTCCCAGCACAGTGCATGGCATAGATTAGGCGTTTAATAAATGCTTATTGATTTTGATTTGATATTGATTTGTTTTGATTCTCAGTCTCCCTCTACTATAGTTGTTTTTTTTTCTGTTCCTCCTTTTCCTCTTCCTCCCTCCAGTACCCAGGTGACTTCTCAATACCAGAGGCAATACATGGACATGGCTCCCTTCTACCAAGAGTTACTGCAGAGCCACATCCGCATCTTGGTGTACAATGGGGACACTGACATGGCCTGCAACTTCTTGGGAGCAGAGAAGTTTGTGGAGTCCTTGAATCAGCCTGTGAGAAGGGAAGGGGATGGTGGAACTGGAAGGTCAGGGTGGATAGGTTGGAAACAGTATGGGAACCTCCTCTTTAGGACACAATTGTATCTAGGAAGATAAGATTTCTAAAAGAAGTTACAAAAGAACAGCCTGCCTTCTGGTGTGGGGGAGATATAGAGAAGAGCTTTGAAAAAGTGACTAGAAGTTGAGGTTCAAACTTAATTCTTCAGTCAACTCCTCTTCTCTAGGACCCACCATTTCAGGGGGTGGCTGAGACAACTTTCTTAAGGTTCTTTTGAGGGAATGAGGAAGACACTGGAGGTCAATGATTTTGTGTCATCCTGTCTAACTGAGCCCAGTGCACAGTAAGTATTTAGTAAGGCTTACTGTTTGTCCCCCTTTTCCTGGTTCTCACAGGCAATGACCACCTATCAACCCTGGTACTATCAAAGGCAGGTTGCAGGATTCTTCAAGGAATATGAGCAAATAACCTTCCTCACCGTCAAGGTAAGGTACTCTCTTCCCAGGTCACCACTATTCTACAGAGAATGGGGCAGCTCTTTTTTCCCCTTTTTTAATATTTTTATTTTTTTAATTACATGCAAAACTTTTTTACATTTTTTTTTAAATTTTGAGTTCCAGATTCCCTCTCTCAACCCACCTCGCCCATCATGAGAAGGCCCATATGAAGTTGTGCAAAATAGTTCCATAAAAGCCATGTTGCAATGTATAACATATATTGGATTATTTGTCATCTAGGGGAGGGGTAGAGGAAGGAGGAGAAAATTTGGAACATAAGATTTTGCAAGGGTTAATGCTGAAAAATTATCCATACATATGTTTTGAAAATAAAAAGCTTTAATAAAAAAGTTATGTTGCAAAAAGATAGATTCCCCTCACCACAAAAAACCCTCAAAAAAGTTTTTTAAAAAGCATACATTAATCTGCAAGCTCTTGGAGGACTTGAACCCATTCTTGTTCCCCTGGAGGGCTGCTGAAAGGGAGAGAATCTTTCCAAACTTCTATAGGTCTCTGAGAGACTTCTGAAGGGAATCCTAATGAAAACATCAGAACTAGGTATGAATGGACAGAGGCAGCTAGGTAGAGTGAGGAGGCATTTGGATTTAGAGCCTAAGGTCCTAGATTTATTATTTAAGTTCTCCTTAAACAGTAGTATGACCTTCACTCAGTCTCTTTTTCTGTAAAAGAAGGGAATGGACTGGATTAGTGTTTTTAATCTTTTTGGTCTCAGGACCCCTTTACACTTTTAAATTTTTTTACAATCTGATTTTTTTTAAAGAGCAATTAGAGCCTGAATATTTAGTGTCCTTCTTTTGCTGTTGTTTGATTCCTTTTGTCCTAGATTTGTTTCTTTGTTGCACCATATAATCATTTACAGATAATCTTACTCTATGTCACAGACAGTGAATTGATTCTGCCTTTAAGAAACAAAAACAGTGGGGCAGCTAGGTGGAGAAGTGGATAGAGGACCAGCCCTGAAGTCAGAAGACCTGAATTCAAATCTGACCTCAGACACTTAACATTCCCTAGCTGTGTGACCCTGGGCAAGTCGATTAACCCTAAAAGTTAAAAGCAAAAAAAAAAGAAAAAAAGAAAAGAAACAAAAAACAGTTAAAAAATACAGGATATAATATGATGGACAGCCTTAAAAATTATTGAACACTCCCAACCAAAGAGCTTTTGCTCACATGGGTTATAGTTATCTACTTCTATATACTTTGTCTCTCCATTCAATTGTAAACTCCTTTTGTCTCTTTTTGTATCATTAGTGCTTAGTGCTGTGATTAACACATATCAGACACTTAAGTATTTATCATTGGTTATTCTATAGATATTTACTGCATTCAAAATTAAAACATCTTAGTATTATTTTGAAAATATATTTGACCTCCAGGATCTCCAGAGTTCCCTAGACTACACTTGCAGAACAAAGGGTGAGGTCAACTTTAATGTTTCTTCTGGTTATATGGGAATGAAAGTGTTGCAGAAGAGAATAGGAGCCAAGAAAAATAATCTTACTACAGGCTATGTTCTTAAGATTCTCAAGAAAGTTAATGGGGGAATGAAAGGTCAAAGTCAAAAGGGCTCAAAATCCATTAGCATTTGTTAAGTGCCTACTATGAGCAATGTCCATACTAGGTGGTGAGAAAATCAAAGATTAAAAAAATACAGTCTCTATTCTCTTACATCCTCTGTGGACTTGCCTCTAGAGAAGAGATAATGTACCTGACTGTAGCTTCTCTATACCATCCGCCTCTGTGTTTAGATGGTATTTAGGAGTGTGGGGAAGAGGACTAGTTAAGTCTGACTGGAACAGAAGATTCACAATGCTCTATACACATCCATTCTGTTCTATTTGATCTTTCTTTCTTCTCTTATCTTCCCTTCTTTCTTTCCTTCTTCCTCTCTTTCCTTCTCTTTCCCTCTCTCTTTCCTTCCTTCCTCCCTCTCTCTCTCTCCCTCTTTTCTTCCCTCCCTCCCTCCCTTATTTCCTCCTTCGTTCCTTGCTTCCTTCCTTCCTTCTTTCCTTCCTTCTTTTCTTCCTTTTTTCCTTCCTTCTTTTGTTCCTTCCTTCCTTCCTTTCCAGTTGGGATTAAGTGGCTTGTCCAGGGTCACACAGCTACTAAATCAGACACTTTTGTTTAAATATCTGAGGTCAAATTTGAACTCAAGTATTTCTAACTCCCAATTTGGTGCTCTAACCACTGTGTCATTTACCTGCCCTATATACATTCATTCTATCTAGAATCTGTGATTTCAGGTGTACAAATTAATAATAGCTAGCATTTATCTAGTGCTTTAAGGTTGATAAAGCACTTTACATATATTATCTCATTTTATATTCACAACAACTCTAAAAAAGATAGGGCTATTATTTTTATCTCCATTTGGCAAAGTAGTAAACTGAGGATGGTAAAGATAATAGAGCTAAGTAAGTATCTGAGGCAGAATTTGAATCTAGATATTCTTGTCCCCAGCACTCTAGCTTCTCTTCTGTGAATAACAGAATGGAATTGAAGTATATCTAGTTGAGTTTGGGTGGTCCCCTGAGCAGGCAGGTACTTTTGGCTGCCATCTTTCTGTGGTGTTACTTATCTCATGGATAGCCTTAGCTCAAGCCAAGATATCTCGCTTAGCCCCACATCTTCCCATGTCCTAGAGATGATTTCAGACAATGACACTTGGGATTGCCCCATCCCTATTACATCTGACACGCTGGCCACAGGACCCTGCTTTCCCACATTTGGGGAGCTTGTTCCCATTTGGATTATGCTCTGGAGTCCTCTTCATCTCTCTTTCTACCTGACTCACAGGGTTCTGGACACATGGTTCCCCAGTACCGACCAGCTCAGGCTCTGAAGATGTTTGAGTCCTTCCTCAAGAACACCACATATCTGTGATCTTACCTGCTGCTGGTAAGAACTAGTGGCAAATCTTTAATATATATTGAATTGCTTGCTGTGTAGGGAGGGGGTGAGGGGAAAGAGGGAGAAAAAATTTGAAACACAAGGTTTTGCAAGAGTGAATGTTGAAAACTATCTTTGCATGTATTTTGAAAAATTTAAAAAAAAAACTATTGTTTTAAAAAAAAGAACTGGTGGGTAGCTTCTGCTCGTGGATTCCACTTCTTGTGGCCCTTGCCCTCTTTCACATACTGGGTATGGCCCTTTGATGATACCTGAGCTGTTACTATATTGTGGCTTTCTGGACCAGGTTAAAAAAAAAAGGAAGGGGAAAGGAAAAAAAATGAAGGGGAGGAATAAAGAAAACTGATAGAAACAGGGAGATACCTGTAGGAAGGAGGGAGCCAGTTGCAGGAGGAGGGGGACTCAAAGCTGAGATTATTTGAGATGTAGGTCCCAATTCTCTCACAAATCTGCCAGGTGATGTTGAGTAAATCACTTAATTTTTCTGGGTTTTAGTAATTCATCTGTAAAATGGTGACACAGTAGATAGAGCACTAAGCCTGTTCTAAGGAAGATATAATTTCAGATTTGGCTTCAAACATTTATTATACCTGTGTCACTCTAGGCAAGTCGCAAAACACTTCTGTTTGCCTCTCTGCCTCAGTTTCCCAAGGTGTAAAATGCTAGCACCTACTTCCCAGGGTTATTATGAAGATCAAATAAGATATTTGTAAAGCACTTAAACTAAAACTTAAAATGTTAAAGAAATGATGACTCACATTTATAGAGGGATTAGGGTTATAGAATTGTTTTCTCTCAACATCAGGTTCTGAATGCCTGACTTTTCCTGCTTTCAGATTCATAAAGAATAAGTGACTCAGTGACTCACTAACTCAAAACCAGATCCTCCACCTGGAAAACCAAAGCTTTATCTATACTTAAATACTAAGTCATTGAGAGACTCCAGAGATGGGAGAAATGCTCTGAAGCATACATTTCTATATTAAATACCAATCCCCAGGGGCATGTTAGAAACTCTCTCTCTCTCCTTTTAAACTTGTTTCTCTTTTTGCCCACATAGGTACTTCCCAGGCTGCCTATTGCTAATCTTGAGATAGCAGGCCTGGAGTCCTTGAAAAGCTCCCACGATTGGCAGCCCATCCAGCAATCCCAGTTTCTTCAAATGAATAACTCTGCAAGTTTTCAAGGACTAGAAAAGATTTCAATTTCTGCAATAAAAAGTGATTTCCAAATGTTTTCTTGGTCTTCATCTAACCTCTGGCTAGTTAGGGAGAATTAGTCTCTCTGACAAGCTTCTATTCCCTTTTCCCCAACACTTCTCCTTCGCCTCCAGATCTACAGAGGTGTGCCTCAGGCTGTGTACTACCTGGGACAGGGGGTAGAAGTGAGACATAATCACAGACTCAGAGATCTTAGAAACAGAAGGAACTTTAAGAGATAATAATAGCCAGCCCCATCACTTCAACTCAAATCTATGTAACACTTTATGCTTTGCCATGTGTCTTCCTTGTGTGGTAAGCAGAACAAATACCATTATTCCCATTTTATGGTTGAGGAAGCAGAGTTAAAAAGGTACAAGGACTTGTTCTGGTCGCAAGAAGAGTTAAATGGCTGCTCCTTTTTCTGCAGTATCCTGCCTTCGGGCAGATAAGGTATTTATTCTTTTTTTTTTTTTTTTAATTTTTTAATTTAATTTTTTTCTGAGGCAATTGAGGTTAAATGACTTGCCCAGGGTCACACAGCTAGGAAGTGTTAAGTGTCTGAGGTCAAATTTGAACTCAGGTCCTCCTGACTTCAGGGCTAGTGCTCCACCCACTATACCACCTAGCTGCCCTAAGGAATTTTTCCATAAGGCAATCTGTAAAATTATAAGCTCAATCAGTGATGTGCATCAGTGTCTTATCTTTCCCATTTGCTACATACACAGCCAACCAGACACCTTTCTTCTGTGGTCATTGATGTCCCTGATAATATCCTTTATGCCACAAGTCACTATAAGGTGATATAGCCCGCTGACATCCATTGTCCATCCTTTCATTGCCCTTTGGGTCACCTAAGCAGATATGATTTTCTGAGAGTGTAAAATTCAGTGAATCTAAGCCTTATAATACCATAGAGAAAATATTGGTATAAGATGTATATTATTTGGTTGTTAGGTAGAAGTCATCAACTACACTGAGTTCTCTTATTTTCTTCTCAATGTGATTTGTATAGACCAAGAACATGATGGGGATTAAAAGGAATCCTTATCTCAGCTCCATTCAGTTTCTTTGTAATTTTACTGAGAACTCTGAGGATAATTTCCAGGGACCCAGGTGGGCAACCAGGGCAGCAGTTAAAAGGATTTCTGTCGAGCAATAGTTTAGAATGGGGTGAATCAAGCAGCAGTAGAGAAGTTTAGTTCAAAAGACAGACTTAAATGACAGGCTTTCTAGTTAGTTAAGGGGCAGATTGGTTATTGAAGGCTAGGGACTGAAGACTGAGATCTTCATTTCAAAAGTGATAACAAAGCCTCTGGGGCTATCATACAAAAGAGCTGAAAGACCCTTCCCCACAGTGGGGGAAAGAGGCTACAAAATAACTGGAGAGCAGCAGCAGTTCAATAGAGACAACCAGCTGTGACCAGCAACAATAGCAGAAATTATCTCAGCCTGACTATATTACTGGAAGAAATCAGCACCACTTCAGGAAAACTACCAAGAAAGGGAGTTGCCCTGATCCATGATATTTCCTAGGCATATGTTCCTCATGAAAATGTGCTCTGGACATGAGTATTCCTGGTGTGTCTTCCTGATTTTGTGGTGACCCATGGGAAAATGCACATGAGGAGGAAATCTTTTTAATCACTGATTCAATGGCTTTTACTTTGAGTTGATATTTCTTCTGTTAGTGTGTTAAAGAAACAGATAGATGGGGGCTTATAGCTATAACTTTGAGTGAATGCTGCCCTCTAATATTCCTTGAATCTGGAGTAGCTTTCAGGAAACTCACATGTGAAGGGGATTTTAGGTACTACACTGGTGTTAAGAAAAAAAAGGAACTTTTATAATATGGAGCATCTTAGAATCTTCTTAATACAGTTTTGGATCTCACTTCCTTTTCTAGTTTCTGACAAATTCATTTGTACTTATCTGACCTACTCATTCAGCAAACCTCATTGGTAACCATGCAGAATAGGAATCCAATAGTTTAGGATGCATAAGTTTTTCTTACCCCAATTTTCTTGCCAACTACCCTTCTTAATTAAGGCCCTGTTTTCCAGGTGGTCCAACTGTCTATGATGCTTAAAAGTCACTCAGACATTCAAGGCTTGTTCTTTCAAATGATGGAGAAAGTCAGGAAGATTCTGGACCCGATATTGACCAACAAGGAAGAACTGGAATTTCTAGGGAAAATGATCACTCTATTTGTGAATTTGTAACAGAAAAGAGGAGATTTTCTAATTAATTAGTCAGATCTCAAAGGGTTCTCAGAAAGGGCAGATTGGACCTCCTGGCCTAAAATTATGTGAGGGAAAGAAGTTTGGGAGGCATTGGAGGTTCATAAGATCACTGGAACATAGATTTAGATCCAGAGATTCTCTAGCCCCCCACACCCTCATTTTACTGAGGCTTTTGTAGATTAAGGGACTTGCCCAAGATCACATCAATAATAATTTTTTTCAACATTTACTTTTTAATAGTAATTCTCTAAAATTCTCTTGAACTCAGGCTTTCTGATGCCACAATCAAAAATAGAAATAATTTCAATGTGAAGGAAGAGGGACAGCTGTATAGAGTATTCACTTACAGTTTGCGAATTGAATTGAAGAGATCCATGTACTTGGACAGGAAATTCATCAACTAACTTTTTAAAAAAAGAGACAAGCATATAATATGGAAACAAAAATGAGAGGATGAATAAAAAACTATGTGACTTCATCTGTTATGAGCTGCCTATCCTCCCTAATTCCATACACTTCAAATCAACTCAAGAGGCCACTTATTTACTTTCTCTTTGGTCCAGTCTCAGAAGATGAGACTTCTGATCAACACCAATCAATCAATCAACATTTATTGAGCGCCTTCTATGTGCCAGGCAGGCACTGTGTTAATCACAGGACATGCAAAGAGGCAAAAAGAGCTCATGATCTAATGAGGAAGACACACAGCAAACACATATGTACAAAGCAAGCCATATACAAGATAAATAAGGAATAATTAATAAAAGAGAAAAGAGGGGATAAGGAAGACAAAAGATAGTCTTTATCCTCAGACAGTTTATAATCTAATAGGGTAGACAACATGAAAACAAATATTACTTTTAAAATATAAATAAATATTTTAAAGTAAAAATACACTATGTACAAAATAAATAACAGAGGGACGGCACTAGAATTAAGTACAAGCTTCCTGTAAAAGATGGATTTTAGTTGAGACTTGAAGCTAGAAAGGTCAATAATTACAGTGGAAAAGAGAGAGTACTCTGGACATGGAGGACAACCAAAGAGAATCCCCAGAGATGGGAGTGTCTTGGCGATGGAACCAAAGGAGGAAATGTTACAGCTTCCAAGAGTAATTGTGACACTAAGATGTAATAAGACTTGAAAGGTATCTGTGGAAGAAGGGAGGAGTTTGTTTGCCAAACAGAGCATTTTGCATTTAATCCTGGAGGCAAAGGGAACCACTGAAATTTTTTGAGTGGGTGTGTATGACATGACCAGATATTAGTGAATGAATGGAGATTTGATTGAGGTGAAGAGAGATTTGAGGCAATAGTCTAGGTGTGAAGTGATTGGGGCTGTACCAGAGTAAGGGCAATGTGAAAGGATAGGAGGGGACATACAGGAGAGATATTGCAAAAGTAAAAATAATAGGCCTTGGCAACAGATTAGATATGGGGAGGGATAATAGATAGTGAGGAATCCAGTCTGACTCCTACGTTTTGAGCCTGAGGGACTTGGAGTATGGTGATGCACTCTACAGTAATAAGAAAAGTAGGATGGGGTGAGGATTAGGGTGAAAGATAATGAGTTTTATTTTGGATATGATTGATTTTAAGATGCCTCCTGGAATCTAGTTTGATATATTTAAAAGATAGTTAGATATTTGAGATTGGAGGTCACAAGGCAGGCAAAAAAGATAGTTTTGAAAGCTCCATGGGAACTGATGAGATTACCAAGTGAAGAAGAGAATCCAGGACAGAACCCTGGGGAAATATTTATGTTGAGGTTGGGAAGAGACCTCCAAAGATTGATCACAGATTGATGTATCGAGGTGTCTCAAAAGTATTTGCAGGCTTGAACCCATTTCCAAGTCAAGGGGGCAAAGTTTATTGTAATTGTAATGCCAATTGGAGCGGTCTAAATTCCAAGAGAATTTAGCAAAGAAACAGAAGCAAAGAGACACATTTATCTAGTTTTTCATGTTATAGATATGCTAATTTTATATTCTAGGGGTAAAACCAAGGAGTGGTCTCAAGAACATGGTTGTCACTGACCAACAGACAGTAATGTTTGTAGGATTATTCTAAGGCCAGAAGACTTGAAATCATTGATAGACAGATTGTCAGAACAATAGTCTCTAAGGGAAGAAATATTATTATATTCCTAGGCTAGAGGACTCTTATAATCATTGACAGAATAATAGCATTCTTAGATAAGAGAACCTCAGGACCATAGATTCCAAAGCCAGAAGATTTAGAATCACTGACATTGTTAGAACAGAAGCCCCCTAAGATCAGGGGACCTTAAAATTATTGCTGTCTCCCCTAGGAGCTATATTACATCATTTATGGTTAGAGGTGTGGTCCTGGAGGATCTAGCAAAGGAAACAGAGGAGGAGTAGTCAGGGAGGTAGGAGAAGAACCAACAGAGAACAGAAAGTATTAAGGAGTGAAGAGTGGCCAGCTGTGTCAAGGATTGCAGAAAAATCAATGAGAATGAGTACTGAGAGAAAGTCATTGGACTTGGCAAATAAATCAGTGATAACTTTGGAGAGAGCAGTTCTGGTGGAATGATTAGATTAGAGCCTCTCTACTTGGGTCCTTGATCCTCTCTCCTCCAGGAATTTACCCCTTCAATCATCCTCCCTCTGTCTGAATAGTAATCACAAATACAAACATTTCCAAAGCCAAGCTCATTATCTTTGCTCCCAAGGTCATTCCCTCTCTGGACTTCCCGATTTCTCACAAGGGCACCACCATTTAAAAAATATATATGATTTTTTGTAACCCTATTTGGGGTTTTCTTAGTGAAGATGCTCAAGTAGTTGGCCATTTCTTTCTCCAGCTTATTTTACAGATGAGGAAACTGAGGCAGACAGTGAAATAGCTTGCCCAGAGTCACACAGCTAGGAAGTGTCTGAGACTGGATTTGAACTCAAGAAGATGAGTCTACTGGACTCTAGGCTCAGCCTTATCCATTGGGCTACCTAGCTGCCCAAAACATTTATTTATAAGCACTAACTATATGCAAGATATATAAAGACAGGTTAGCTCAGTGGAAAGAATAATGAGCTAGGTCTGGAAGACCTGGGTTGAAACTTCACCCCTGACATGTTACCTGTGTGGCTTCTATGGATCTCAGACATCTCCCTGGGATTATCAACTCAATCTTAGACTGGCTATGGATGGTCAGCCTTTAGCTAAGGAGAGCAATGGTGCATTATGCATGGTGGCCACCAGGGGACACAGAATAAGACACTGGACCTGGAGTTAGGAAGCTCTAAGTTCAAACCTAGATGTGCGATCTTGGGCAAGTCACTTCCCCCAGTCTGCCTCAGTTTCTTCATCTGTAAAATGAGCTGGAGAAGGAAATGGCAAATCACTCCAGTATCTTTGCCAAGAAAATCCCAAATAGGGTCGCCAGAAGTGGAACATGATGAACAAACGAACAAGAACAAATTGAAATCTGGCCTCAGACACTAGCAGCAAGTCACTTCCTTTCTGTTTGCCTCAGTTTCCCCAACTGTAAAATAGGACTTATAACAATACCTACCTCACAAGGTTGTGGTGAGGATCCAATGAGATAATATTTGTAAAACACTTAGCACAGTGCTGTACATACTTGGTGCTTAATGGATGATAACTGGGTGTTTCCTTCCTACTCACTTAGGAGTCATCGTCCATTCTTCCTAGTTACTCCTTCTTCCCTCAGTTGCCAGGTCTTAGTGATTTTACCTCCTTGATATCTCTCTCCCTTCTTCAGAAGTGGGCTTTTTCCTCTAAGGTATTAGAACATGTATTATCTTCCTGTCTGCTGGTTATTACTGAAATTTTTTGGCCCAGGGATGTCTTTCCCTGGGTACCTGTGATCCCAACTCAGACAAGGCACAGGAGTCAGTCTTTAAAATGAACAAAAAAGGGCCTGATTTTTTCCTTGTTGAGCTGGTCAAGGAGTTCTCTCTCCCCCAATTCATTTCTTTAACTATCTGAGGTGTGCTGCAGCCCTGGCTCCTACTGACTCCAAAGAGCCAATTGTGACATTTTCAGTGTGACCATTTACACTTCCAAAATTAGCAAAGGGAAGTACAAGTTAGGACTTGGTTTACTGTTTTGTCGATGGCCTATTGTAGATTAAATTTAAAAGTGTGTCCCGAATACATCCCCTTTCTCCTAGCAGATTGTTAAACATTTACCAGAATGCCCTGTTCCACACCCATCTCTCCAGTCACACCTTAGTTCTGGTCTTCATCTTTCTTGCCTCCTTTGTGTGGTCACTTTGTCTCAAATTGCCCCTCCATTGCCAATGCTGTCACACTGATATCTTTAAAGCAGTACCGATCATGTTATTCCTCTGCTTTAAAAGCTTCTGTAGTTCATGAAGTTATGATTCCAGGTTGGTAGAAAGGCAAATTGTGTTATGATCTATAGAAAAACTTCCTGCCAATAAAGCTCTCCAAAAAAGAGATTTGTTTAAGTAGTCAGTCTTCATTTGGAAGCAGAATAGTCTTCCGTTCAAAGGTTGGACCAGATTTCCTCTTCCAATCTGGGTTGGTCTCTTTCAACTCTGAGGTCCTTCCCCAACTCTGGAATTCTTTGGAAGAAAAAAATCTGCTTCCTATGGAAAGGATGAATAAAACTCTAATCATTCTCTGAACGAGCTTAGAACCAGTTGGGCAGATGACTCGGGATATGAATAAGCAAATGAATGCTATTCTAATAACTACTCATCAGAATGCAATGATGTCCATTTATGTATGGTCACAAAAAGGCTGGCATACAAAAATATTTTATGTGTATACAAAAATACTGGCATATAAACTACTTCTAATCACTCAAGATTAAGTGTATCAAGATTTTTTCTAAATAATCTGATCCAGATGTTTGACCAATAATCCAAGTGCTATAAGTAATCATGACCCAAATTTAGACAGTGTTATTTCTCAAACTACTAATCAGAGGAAGCTTCTTGAGGATATCAATGAATCAGGATGCTGACTGAGACAAAGGCACATGAGTCAGGGTAGAAAAGAGAAGAGGGACATCTGATTAAGTCAACAAGCATTTAAGTACCTCCTATATGTCAGACACTGTGCTAAGCAGTGGAGATACAGAGAAAGAGGGAAAGGCAAAAGTATGGTCTCTGCTCTCGAGGAAGACACAATATGCAAACAACTATGTCCAAAAAAGTACATTAAGAATAAATTATAGATAATTCCAGAGGGAGGTAACTAACATTAAGGGGAGGGGATGGAGGAAAAGGGTAGGATTTTAGCTAAGTTTTGAAGGCGGCCAGGGAAGCCCTGTAGCTGAAATGAGGAAGGAGAGAATTCTACATATCAAGACCATACCCAGAGTTTGGAGATGGAATGGTAGTTCAAGAAACATCAAGGGTGTTAGGGTTACTCTATCAAAGAGGAGGTGAGAGTAGGGTGTGTCATAATAAGACGGGGAGGACAGAAAGGAATTAGGTTATGGAAGGCTTTTTTGAGGGACAATTAGTAATTTTTTCCAATATTCATTTTTTTAAAATAAGATTCTGATTTTTAATTTCTTCCCTCCTTATCTCCCTTTCCCCCTTTCTAAGATAGCAAGCAATCTGATATAGGTTATACGTATGCAATCATGCTAAATGTATTTCCACATCAATCATGTTGTGAAAGAAGAAACAGGATAAAAGGGAAACCCATGGAAAAAAAATAAAATAATATGCTTTGATCTGTATTCAGATTCCATAGTTCTTTCTTTGGATGTAGATAGCATTTTCCATCATGAATCCTTTCAAATTACCAACCATAATTGATCATGGAACAATGTTGCTATTACTATGTACAATGCTTCCCCCCCCCCCCTTCTGCTCACTTCATTCAGCATCAGTTCATGTACAGGTTTTTCAGAAATCTTGCGGCTTGTCGTTTCTTATAATACAATAGTAGTCTATTACATTCATATATTAACTTGTTCAGCCATTCCCCAATTGATGGGCATTCCCTCAATTTCCAATTGACTTTAGCAGCCAATTGAGGATTTCATATTTGTTCTTAGAGGTAATAGGGAGCCACTGAAGTTATTGAAAAGGAAAGTTTCGTGATCAAACTTGTGGAGAATGGAATGGGACAGAGAGAGACCGGTGTGTGTGTGTGTGTAGGGAACAAGCATTTATTGAGCACCTACTATGCTAAATGCCCTACAAAGACCAAACAGTAGGCTGTTATAGTAGTCCAGATATGAGGCGATAAGTCAAAGGAGAGAAGGAAGTATAATAGATTTTACAAAGGTAAAATCAGGAGACCCTGATTGGGACGGTTTGGGAGAGATGAGGAGTTGAGGGCGATGACCTAGGTTGCAAGCTTGGGTGACTGAAGAGATGGTACCCTCAACAATATTTGGTCCTCAGGAAGAGGGAACAGTTTTAGGGAAAAGATAAGGAACTTAGCTCTGGACGGCACACCTCAGTGGTCAGAGCCGAGATCAGAATCCAGGTGTCCTGAGGGCAGGGAAAGGAGGAGAGGAACTTCTAGAGAGCACAGGTCCCCCCCAATATCAGCTGGCCACCCACTACGCTGTTTTCCCTTTCTACATTTCATAAAATTTAGAGCTAGAAATAACTTCAGATATCATCCAGACCAACACTCCATTTGAGAAATTGAGATTAGAATGGGGGAGGGGCTTTGCCCAAAGTCAAAGAGCTGAAAAGAACTTTTGAGCAGACAAGAGTAAAATGGTGGCAGCTTTGGGGGGGAGGGGAGGGGAGAGATTCATCCATCTTCTCATTTCACAAATGAGGTATCAAAAGCCCCAAGAATTTAGGTGACTTACACAATGCAGGGGCTGGAAAGGTAGGATTGAAACCCAGTTCCTCTGCCTCCAAATCTTGACCTCTTTCTTTGACTCCACCCTCCTATGCTCCCCACTGCCCCTTCTACAAATGAGACCAGTAATAACAATCAGGGGACAACCGTAACAAAGATCTTTGTATTTCTCCCACTTTTCTTCCAAGAATTTTATGACAGATCCTGATCTGAGCTAAGAATTCTGGCCTTAGCTCCACACCTGCCCTCTATTAAATAACAATTTGCTCCTCACTACTTATCCCCCCTCCCGGCTGTTGTGAGTAACAATTAGTGAGATTGGGAGGCACTTCTAGATCCTAGGACGCAAAACTAATTATTAAAAGAGAAACCTGGTGAGTAATTAACAGCTGGCTGACACATCTCAGCTGTTCCTGAATATCTTTGAACCTCAGGACACATAATAGGTGAGTTATCAAGTGATTCAAAGAACCCTGGGTATAAACCTTGGCTAGCAGGGTAGAGGGGAAGGAAAAGTTTCTGCTACTTACCCCTTTTCCTGTTTTTCTAGCTGGAGCTGGAGGGCCTGGGAATTCCTAATAGCTAATTGCAGTCTTCTCCCCAATGGTTTTTGAGGAAGTTCAGCTGAGGAGAAAGGGGCTGCCAATAGTCTTTAATCTGGCTCTCTGGGAATGTGGGGGTGGTATACAGAGTAGATCAGGGAATGAGAATTAAGATGGGAATTCCTTTTTCTCCAGAGTCAAAACAATAGAGACTTTACCTCTTGCAAAAAAAAAATGTTTTGAGAAAAGCACCATGGCTTATATTGAGAGAGAGACAAAGAGACAGGAGAAAGAACTGACTACATAAAAGCATCTCTAACATCTTTTATGGGGTTAACATTTTATGATTCAATTATTTCCCTTAGAGGCTCACAGTTTGGAAGATTGGAGGAAAAACAATAGGGACTCTTATCTCCATTTGACCTCTTATCTCCAATCCATGAAAAGGAGTTAAGGGTTTGTTTTTTTTTTTTTTTTTAAGTATTCTGGATCCTTCCAGCAGTCTGGGGAAGCCTAGGCTCTTCCCAGAATTATATTTTTAAATGTGTAAAATAAAATACATAGGATTACAAAAAAAAATTATGGAAAATAAAGTTGTAATTTTTCCCCCTTTCTAACATCAGAATCCATGGACCCCAAGTTTAAAAAAGGGGATGGAAACAAAGTACCATCTCACAAACTGTGATAGAATCAAGTGATGATGGTGCTTTGTCCCAAGGCATGTTAGATAAAACCCCTGGCCTGAGAACCAGCTTTAAACAAATGTTGGCTAGACAGGGGGTGGGATGGATTCTGGGAAAGAGTAATGGCAAAAGTCAAAGGGCAGCTGACCTTAGGATATAACAATAATATTACCATTGGCTTTGGCTCCTTCCAACTCAAGACCTCAAAGCTCTTAGTGATTTTTAACTCATTCATCTCTGATCCTCTTTGGGTTAAGATGGGAATTCAGAAAATTTGATGCAACAAAAATGTATTCATTGAGCATCTACTTTGTACAAAGCATGGCTTAAGGTGCCAAGGATACACTTTTGAAAAACTACACGGTCTCTGGCTTCTTTTAAGACATTTATCCTTAGAAATACGGTGTCTGTTACAATGAAAAGTGCATAAGTATGAACAGGAAGATAAGAGAGCTTCTGAGACAGAGCCTTTCTAGCTGAGGGAGTAGGGAAGGCCTTTTGGGTGGTCCTTGAGCTGGGTCTGGAAGGAAGGGAAAGGATTGGTCCCTTTTCCTCCCTTCTCATTGTTGCTTTCCTTTAGACATCTCAATCTGGATGTGCCTAAATGAATTTCAGATTCAACATGTGCCAAATAGACCTATTATCTTTCCCTCTAAACTCTCATTCTTTTCAACTTTCTTATTATCAAGGGAACCACTATCCCTCACCATCCAATGTGGGTATAATTCTTGACTCCTCACTTTCCCCCCCCCTTCACATGTGCAATCTGTTTCATAATTTTATGCTTCTTATCTTTACAAGTTTGTGTGTATAGATCTCTTTTCTAGTCACCTAGCATATTCCCTTAGTATGGGCCCTCATCATCTCTCATCCAGACAATAATCTCTTCATTAGTTTTTCTGCCACAAAGCTCTCCTGCTTTCAAACGTATCCTCCATTCAACTGCTAAAGTGATTTTCCTAACCTGATCCAATTCAATAAATTCCAATGGTGAATATAATGGAACATTATTGTTCTATAAGAAATGATAAGCAGGCTGATTTCAGAAAATCCTGGAAAAATTTGCATGAATTGATGCTAAATGAATTGAGCAAAACCAAGAGAACATTATACAGAGTAGCAACAAGATTATGTGATGATCAGCTGTGATGGACTTGACTCTCTTCAACAATGAGGCAATTCAAAGTAATTCTAGTAGACTTGCGTTGGAAAATACCAATTGCATTCAGAGGGAGAACTATGGAGACTGAACTTTTTCTTTGTTTTTTTTCTTTCTTGCATTTTCCCCTTTTGATCTGATTTTTCTTGTGCAACATGACAAATATGGAAATAAGTTTAGAAGAATTGCACATGTTTAACCTATATCAGATTGCTTGCTGTCTTGGGGAGGGGGAAGATGAGAAAAAGGGAGAAAAATGTGAAACAAGATTCTGCAAAGATAAATGTTGAAAACTATCTTTGCATGTATTTGACAAAATAAAATAATATTTAAAAATTCCAATGGATCCTTATTACTTTCAGGAGCAAATATAAAATTATTATTTGGTTTTTAGAATCCTTTATAGCCAGGTCCCTTCTTACCTTTCTGGTCTTTTTACATCTTGCTCCACTCCACTCTACCTTCACTGGTTTATTTTTGGGTCTTCTATCAGTACTGCCTCTGTAACTATGCACTGACTGTGTCCCATCCTCTTCAACCTCTGCCTTTTAGGTTTCTTGGATTTCTGCAAGAGTCAGTTCAAGTCTCACCTTCTGCAGGAACTCTCTTCCCTCTTCTCACTCCTTCCCACTTGGGGAGAAAAAAGAAAATCTTTATGAGATATATGCATAGCCAATAAAACCAATGTAATGAAGGCATGTTTCATTCTATATCTTGAGTTTGGGAAGCATGCTTGGAAACCAGTTCTGTAGGATCATCATTGGTCATTACTCAGAACAGTTTTGAAATCTTTCCAATTTAACTTTTTTTTTTTTGCGATTTTATGATTATAGTATAAATTATTCTGCTGATTCTGCTGACTTTTCTCTATATCAGTTCATACAGGCCTTCTCAGACTTTTCCAAACTCATGCCCTTCATCATTTCTTATAGTGCAATACTATTCCATCACTTTCCTGTGTCTTTGTTCAGTCATCCTCTACTCGATGGCTGCTCTCTTAATTTCCAGTTGTTTGTGATTATGAAAAAATAGCAGTGTGATCTTGGAAGCATGCTCTTTCTCTCTCTCTCTCCCCCTTCCTCCCTCCCTCCCTCTCTTCTCCCTCCCTCCCTCTCTCTCTTTCTCTCTCTCTCTCTCTTTCTCTCTCTCTCTTCCCCCCTTTCTCTCTCTCCCCCCTCTCCCTCTCTCTTCCTCTTTCTCCCCCCCCTCTCTCCCTTCCCTTCCTTCTTTCACATTTCATTTCTCTCATGTCATTCTTTCTTTTTCTTTCTCCCTCTCTCTGTTTCTCTTCCCCAGCTCTCTCTTTCTTCCCTTCTCTCCCTTTCTCCCTTTTTCCCTCCCTCCCTCTCTCTCTTTCTGGACCTCAGTTTCCTTAGATGTTCTCTAAGCTCAAAATTTATGGGCTATGAACTTCAGGTTCAGCAAATGTAATTCAGTCTAGCAACAGAAAATCAGAATGAAATGACTAAAAGAAGAAACTTCCTGAATGGTTCCCAAAGATTATGCTTCTGCTTTTAAAATTTTTGTCCTGAGTCCTTATTTTCCATTATTTTCATGTCAGTTCCAGAGGAAATACTGAAATTAGTTAGGTGGGAATCACATTCTCTTGTTCTTAGCATTTAGTTGGTATTTACGTCTATCTATAATTGGAAGCAAGAAAAAGAATATTGGATTCAGAATTAGAAAACCAGGGTTCAGACTTCTTAACTAATCACTTTACTTTTCTGAGGCTCTGTGGTGCTGGGCCTGAAGTCAGGAGTTGAGTTCAGTTCTGGCATCAGTCATTTATGACTCTGAGCAAGTCATTTAAACTCTGCCTCAATTTTCTCAACTATAAAATAGAGATGATAATACCTCCTTCTCAGAGTTGTTGTGAGGATCAAATAAATTAATATCTATAAAGCAGTTATGGTTCCTAGCACATAGCAGACTCTATATAAAGGCTATTATAATTATATTAGTAGTCAGTCAACAAACATTTATTAAGTTTCTACCATGTATCAGGCATTGAGCTAAATGCTGGACATAGAAAGTAAGGCAAAAAAAAAAAATCAGTTTCTGCCCTCAAGGAGCTCACTCTTACAGAAGAGTCAACATGCAAACTACTAAAAAACAAATTCGTAGTTTGTAGTTTATCAGGATAAATTGGAGAAAATATATAATTCCTTCTTTCACCACCCCCCTTCAAAGACTGAAAGGGCTTTTTTATGATTAATATGTTTTTTTGTCCTATATAGCCAAAGGCAAAAGTCTGATCAGAATGTTAGCCTAGAGAAAATATTATTTCTTCATATTTTCAGTTGAACTCAAAAAGTCTGGATAATAATTGTGTGTTAATACTTGCACCATCTATTCTACCATACTGAGACCCAAAGAAGTGAAAGCTTTGTATAAATGGGAGCTCTTAGTATCCCTGCTATATTGGTTCATGATACTTATCCTTATACTTGAAAGACTCAAGATATGCATCTGTCACTGGTAGAGAGAAACAGAGTACAAAGTCTGGAGTTTGAGAAAGAACATTGATTGGTAGCCTGCTTCTCTCCTCTTGCCAGCTCAATTCTGTTTGCACTGAATTCTCCCATCCACCATTAGGGTCCAGTAGTAATTCTATTTAAGCTTCTTGAATTTCAAGTTTCCACATAAGAGATCCATCTTCAGTCAATATTTTTATATAAAGACACTTGGAATCAAAGTATAGGGTCTTAGTTAAGCTCATACCAGATTATGCTCTGCATTCTCATAGGATGTTAAGAGGAATGTCTACATCTCTTTTTTGATGCTTATCATAAAATTATCATTAAGCAGGCAGGGGAGAAAATGAATTGTGTTGTGAATTTGGAGTCCAGAAGACCTAAATTTGAATGCTTCCTAAGACTCTTAAGCATGTAAGCCTACATGAGTCAGCCTCTATGTGACTAAATTTACTCATCTGTAAAATGGGAATAATCATAGGTACCTATCTTCCTAAATTAAGAGGATCAAATGATATGTAAAGTACTTTGCAACTGTAATGCATTCTATAAATGCTAGCTATTATTATTCCTCCCTCTTTCCCCCTTCCTCCCTCCCTCCCTTCCTTCCTCCCTTCCTTCTTCCCTCTCTCCCTTTCTTCCTTCTCTTTCCTCCCTTCCTTCCTTCTTTCTTTCCTACCTTCCTTCCTTTTTTCTTTCCTTCCTTCCTTCCTTTTTTCTTTCCTTCCTTCCTTCCTCCCTTTTTTCTTTCCTTCCTTCCTTCCTTCCCTCCCTCCCACCTTCCCTCCTTCTTTCCTTTCTCCCCTCCTTCCTTCCTTTCTTTCCTCCCCCTCCCTTCTTCTCTCTTTTTCTTTCACTCTCTTTTCTCTCTCTTCCTTTCTTCCTTCCTTCTCTCTTTCCTTTCCTTTCTTTTTTGTTGTAATAGAGTTGCTTGTGTCCATACTACTGGACACAACCTAGCTGTTCCCTCAATACCTCTCACTCTTTCCTGCCTCTGAGACTTTGCTTTCTATCCCCTAGGATGGCTTGGAATGCCAATAGCCTACTTAAGTAGGTTGGTCCTTAGACAACAGATACTGTCCATTCAAGGCTCAAACTGGAAGCCTTTGCATCTTGATAGAACTTCTCAAACTTGGGTTCCATTGGTCTAACTCCTGAGGATCAGGGGTCTCATTTAGCCATTTAAAGCCCTTTACAATTTGAGAGGCAGTTAGTTGGCATAGTAGATAGCACACTGGCCCTATATTCAGGACTTGGATTCGAATCCAGCCTTGGATACTAGTTATGTGATCTGAGCAAGTTGCTTAATATCATGCCTCAGTTTCCTCATCTGTAAAATGGGCTGGAGAAAGAAATGCCAAACCATTGCAGTATCTTGGCCAATAAAATCCTAAATGGGGTCACAAAGAGTTGGGTGCAGCTAATTGACCAAACAACAAAAACAGCAAGTTGGCACCTTGTCATTTTTGCAAGCTTCTGATACTTGCAGTTGGCTTCATGAAGCTGATGAGCTAGCTCTACTAAACTACTTGTTGTTCCTTAAAGAAGACAGCCCACCTCCTTTTTCAGTACCCTGGGTAAGCTCTTCCCCTGCCTGACAATGCTCTTACTCCTTACCTCTGCCTCTTCCTTCCAGGTAGCTCAAATGCCACCTTCTGCAGGAGACTTTCTCCTACCCTCCAAGCTCTAGAGTATCTTGCTCTGAGATTACATTCTATTTTTTTTCTCCACAAATGTTTCATGTATGTAGTTCTTTATAAGGTGTCTTACTCATTGCAATGGAAGCTCCTTGGGAGCTTCTACCTTTCTCTTTCTATCTTTTCCTACCTATTTCTATCTTTGTCTTCTCAACATTTAGCATAATGCCTAGTGTATAAGAAGTATTTAATAAATGCTTGAGTGATGATTCTTGCCTCTGCCCCATGTTGAGGCACCAGAGTCATAGTAATTACTTGATATTTGCTGAAGCAATGATTGTGTACTATATAGTATATAGAACTATGAGCAACTGTCCATTAATGAATGTGCTAATTAGTCTTCCTTACTTCTGTTTATTTGGCTCAGTGTATAGAATACTGGACCTGAAGTTAGAAACACCTCAATTCAAAGCCAGCCTCAGATGTTTCCTGGTCAAATCACTTCACTGCTTGTCTGCCTCAGTTTCCTCACCTGTAAAATGGAGATAATAACAGCATCTAGTACCCAGGGTTGTTGATCAGCATCAAATGAGATAGTATTTGTGAAGTGTTTTGAGAATCTCAAAGCACTACATAAATGATGTTATTATTATTGTTTCCACGCAAAAGAAATGTTTATAACACAAAAGTGAAGGAGTGAAGACTGGTTGAAGACAAATTTCAAGAATTTTCCCGGTGAATATGAAAAGATTGTACGTGGACTTCTGGAGGGAGTCGAGGAATGAGGGATTGGGGTAAGCCAGGACACTTTGTGTTCAGTTCTGTTCCAAGTGCAATTGCTTGGGACCTACTGATGATAGCAGGGTGGAGTTCCTTCTTCGAGGCTGGCTTCCTTCTCAGAAGCAGAAATGCTTGAGGGAGTTGGCTCAGCTATAGGGTGGGGTCTGGAGGCTACCTCTGGCTAGCTCCTACCTGAGTGAGCCAGCAGGGGCCTGTGGAACTGAACTGGACTCAAGGGATCTCCCAAGTTCTCTCAATTCCAACTTCCCATATTCAAAGGTCCCTTCCCACTCCTGGAACTTTGGGGCGGTCT
The DNA here is from genome assembly GCA_023553655.1 of Myrmecobius fasciatus. Lineage (NCBI taxonomy): Eukaryota > Metazoa > Chordata > Mammalia > Dasyuromorphia > Myrmecobiidae > Myrmecobius > Myrmecobius fasciatus. The sequence goes on along the minus strand of JAJPUD010003151.1, from coordinate 95,646 downwards.
ACACTTCTCTGGAAAACAAGAGTCTTTGACCAGCTGATCTACCTCTGACTATGCTTAGGGTCACTTAGGTTCTTACTGAGGTCCCCCATCCCACCTGGATTGGATATGGGGGAGACAGGTATGTCTTGGGGAAACCAGGATAGTATGGAACCTTTCTCTTTAAAGGCCAGGTGTAAAGCACAACAGACTACAGCTCCCAGCACGCTTAGCTCTAAGGACTGCTCCCCTTACAACTTTTAACCTCTGTGGAAACTACGAGTCCCAAAATGCAACAAGCAAATACTTGGTCTTCAACCCTCCTTTGCCCGAGGTTGCGTTGCACGATGGGAAATGTAGTCCGGAGGTGGGGAGCAATCAAAAGAAGGTATTTGTAAGGAGGTTGCTTTAGGAGATGGCATTCAGTACTTCAAGAGAAGAGGAAGAGAGGAATCCAGACTGTCATTCTGATCTCTTGAATGGGGACTCTGAGCTGTATTACTCTTGAAAGAAGGAAAGAGAGAAAAACGCTGTAGGTGCTGAAGAAATTCCCGCCTGTAGTCATTTTTTATTCTCTCGGTATCCCGCCCGCCTCCCTCCTCATTTATTGTTGCTCGGGGGATGCGGCGCCGAGATCTTATTGGTCGAAACTCTCGAGAGCAGGCGGGATGTCCGAGAAGCCCCAAATCGAAGTATAGGCGCACTCTCATTGGTCCGATTCACGAGCGCAGGCGCGAGCTGTCTGACTCCAGCTCCCTAGGGACGGGTGAGCTGCCATTGGTCAAGGCCCGCGAAAGATTAGTTTAGATTGGTGGTTGATAGAAAGAGCCGGGCTTCTTCCTTACTTTCCTCAAGTGATAGCATGTGATTGGTTTAAATCCGCGGTCCCGCGTCGCTGATTGGATACAAGTCGCAGGTCTGGAAGCGTGATTGGTCCAGGTCCAGGACCTCCCGCCCCGTGCAGGCAGCGAATGGTGAAATGGAAACGGGGAGGGGAAAGGCCGCGACGTGAGCGCGCGACCTCCGGCGCCATTTTGTCGAGAAACAAGCGGAGTTAACCGAAGAAGAGAGAGGGAGAGAGAGAGAGAGGAGAGAAGAGAGAGAGAGAGAGAGAGAGAAGAGAGGGAGAGAGAGGGAGCGAGCGAGACAGAGAGGAGAGAGAGAGAGAAGGGGAAGGAGGGACGAGGAGAGGGAGAGCCGGGACCCAGGAGCCTGCCTGTGTCCAGCGCCCCCGGAGCCGCCTGAGGTGAGCCCGGCCGGAGCGGGGCCCGGCGAGTCGCCCGCCGCGTCAGCTCCGGAACGCGGACGCGGCTGGGGGAGGGGGTAGGGGTCCCGTGGCCTCTGGAGACCG
>JAJPUD010003151.1:0-93919 GCA_023553655.1 Myrmecobius fasciatus | reverse complement strand
TCAGCGCCGGAGCCCCCAGCGGGTCGAGTTACTCCGGAGAGGAGGGCAGCCCCTGCCGCGTCCCCACGGACACGCGCGCTCGAACACACTCACTCATACACTGGCTCACACGTGCCGCCCCCTCCCCTCCCTGCGAGCCGGACACTTGTAGGCCTCGGTGCCCATCCGGGATCTTCCGGCACCGAGTAGGCACCTACTGTGTGCTGACCCTTCCCCTTCCTCCAGACTTTGCTTCGAGTAGTCACTCCAGCTAGCACTTGGTGTCTACTGTGTGTCTATCTTTCAGGTCCCAAACCAGCCAGCACTCAGTAAATGCCCACTGTGTAGCGACACTTCCCCTCTTTCAGACTTTTCCTAGAGTAGTCATGCCAGCTAGCACTTGGTGCTTACTCTGTGTCTCCTCCAGGTCCCAAGCCAGCCAACACTCAGTAAGTGCCTGCTGTGTGTCGACCCTTTTGGCACCTCTAGACCTTTGTGTAATAGATAAGCCCTGGCACTGAACAAGTGCCTACTGTGTGCCTATGGTTCAGGTTCCAAGCCCTTCAGCACTAAGTGCCTATTGTATGCCGACCCTTCTCCCTCTTCCAGACTTTGCCAATAGCACTGGGTGCCTACTGTGCGTCTATCCTCCAGGTCCCAAACCAGCCAGCACTCACTAAGTACCTACTGTGTGCTGATCCTTCAGGTGCCTCTAGACTGTTGTGTAGTGGATAAGTCCTCCAGTATTCAGTAAGTGCCTACTATGTGTCAGTGCTTCAGGTGCCTCTAGACCTTTGTATGATGGATAAGCCTTGGCACTGAATAAGTGCCTACTGTGTGTCTATCCTGGGTCCCAAGCCAAGGGAGGGAAATAAAGCCACTTGTCCTTTAAGTGAAAGGCAACCTTAACCCCATTGCCAGGGAACTTTTCCCCCCTTTCTTCTAATAAGTGACCCAGGTAAGGGGATTCTCAAAATGGAAGCCTTTCCCCCTCTTCTCCTGAATCTGTGATAGTTTCTTTTCTCGGCTTGCCTTGTCATCATTAGGTTATTTCGGTTTGTCTAAGATTTAAAAAGAAATGGTAGATACTTTGGTAAAAATGAATGAGGATAGAATAACTTAAAAAATTAAAACTAATAATTTTTGGAGAGACTAGTTTTCTGTGATCCGGATTAGAATTATTTACATTCCAAAGATTGGCCACACATAGTATATTAGCAATGGGTTAATGTGAGAGTTACTGTTAATAGTTCACATTTCAGGAGACTGAAACTTGTTACATTGTTTTTTTGAGAAAGACTGAAACTAAAACTACTTATCTGCCCCTCCAGTAGATTTTAGGCCTTTCTTGACTATATCGGCTCTAATGGTAGTGTTTGATAAAGCTAACTTGAATGTGGAGTTCTTTTGACAGCAGCATTTTGGGTTTAAAGGAAGTTTAATAGTTTTTAGGTACCAAAAGTGGAGCAATCTGCAAGGGATAACTGAAGTTTTTTTTCCCTTGACTCACAACATGGTTAGCTTCTGATTGAAGACAATTGAAACAAAACACACCCCTTGGATTTGTCAGTATTGTGATAAATGCCAAATCTTTTCTTATTTAAGATATATTTTCATCCAAGTAACCATTTACTGCCCTCTTCCTCATCCTTGACTGAATTTAAAAATAGAGCCTTTTTTCCCCTCCCCCCAGTGTATTTGCAGATTTGTTAGGATAGATACTGAGTTCTGGATCTTATTGCTTAGTTTTATACTTTCTAAAATTTGTGACCTCCCAGAATTTAGACAAGGTGACAACCTGGAAGGAAATCAGGAAATTTGTAACAATTATTTGCAAAAGAGGGAAATTTATTTGGTACAATGTTAACACTAAGTTTTTAAGCAGCTTTAAAAAACCAAACAACTGTTGAAAAACATTTGCACTTCTGGACATAAGTTGTAGGCTGCTATTTTAAAATGCTACTCTTCAGGAACTTGATATATTTCTTTATGGTAACAGAGAAAAATTGATTTTTCAGGAATCTTTTTAAAATATAATGACAAATATACTGACATTCTAAATTTCTGTATTTATTATGCATTCCTGACCTTATTCTAAGTCCTCAAACCAATCTGAATTTTTTTCTGGGAAACTTCAAAATGGCATACAACTGAGACTGGCATCAATCTCAACTATGAAGATAGAAGAATAAATAATGCTATTTCTGCTTAAATCTTGAATCTGTGGCTAGGTTTTTTTTTTTTAAATAATAGCTTTTTATTTTTCAAAATACATGCAAAAATTATTTTCAGCATTCACCCTTGCAAAACTTTGTTTTCCATATTTTTCTTCCTCCCTATCTTAGAAAGTAATCCAATATGGGTTAAACATGTGTAATTCTTCTAAACCTATTTTGTGGTTAGCTTTTTAAAAGGAAAGGTTAAGGATAAAATTCATAGAGGTGCTTTTTTTTTTCTGCTAGACTGTTAAAAATCAACTAAATTTTCATTTGCAGAGACTCCAAAGTATGCACCATATTTTAAAGTAAAATCAAATAAAGTAAACCTGACGTTTGAAAAAAGTTCTCTGTAAGGAACTGTGTAGTTTTATAAGTTAACTTGTAAGGATTTTGAGCAAATTTTTGCAATTGGAGAAAAGTGAGAATGTAAGGAAGTTCTCTTCGTCTGCTTAAAATGAGAGTAAATATTTCTGGCTTCTGTCAGTACTTGCCATAGTTCCAAAAGATTCCTAACTAAAGTTAAATGGATCAAAGGATCTAGAACTGTAACAAATTGTAGGGAAGTTTTTCTTAATATAAGAATTTCTAGTTGAAATTTATCCTTGTATTCTTAGTTTTTACTTTCTGCAGCATTTACCATTATGCATAGATATATTTAGGAGACCTCAAATTAACAGCTAAACATTTTGCCACCCAGACAATTTAGTTGTAGATTAGTAAGTGATGATTTTTAAGTTCATAAGGATAGAGTGGTGTCAGGAAAGACTTTTAAAAGCCTTATTCCAGTAAAAAAGTGCACTTTGGATCAAGATACAGCTGGTAGTTTTGAAGTACAATATTACTTTAAATTTAACTTAATTTTATTTGTATTTAAAATGTGCCTTTAAATTTATTTGCTTTAATTTTTAATACATATTTAATACATATTGATGCAAGGTGAGTAGCCCATATATTATATTGGTACTTTATACTTCAAATAATTTTTATCAGGTTCTTTAGGTTGCTTTGGAATATTCCTACACCTGTGACTTTTATATTGCTTTGTAAATGAAAGATTCAGAAACATTCCCACCCCCAGGGTTTTTAATTTTCTTAGGAGCAGACTGGTATTAAATTGTATTGCTGAACATGGATCTGTGAAGTTTATCCATGTGAGTATTTTGTTTTATAGTTAAGATTGAAATCCTTTCCCTCCTCCACCATCTTTGTCTAACTCTTTTCTGTACTCTGGTAAATCCTTCCAGAGAGCTTGAGCTGATATGCTGGGGACCTTCCTGTAGCTTTCTTGACACTTGTGGTGCTTCCTTTGGTTGGTTGTTCCTTAGACTGCTTATCTTGATGATAGGTGCCTATCTTGATGATGGGTGCCTGCCTCCTCGCTAAAAGACTTCATGTCTTGTTGATTGATTGACCTACCTCTTCAAAGTCAGTGCTTTGACATCCTTTACAATTTACACAAGTGCTCCCCCAGGATTCTTTGGCAATACGCTGCTCCTTCCTCCTCATCACTTGCCTCTCCATTACTCTTTGGATGACCTGCAACTTTAATACTTCTAAGATAATGATCTAAAGCCATGGAATTGGATAGCATCACTGGAAGTCTATTGATACAAAGGTGAGCCTTTGTTTCAGTAAAAGCTTGGACTCTTTGAAGTTTGCAGTTTCCCAGTTACAGTCCTGTTTTATCTTTTTTTTAAATTCTGGGCCCAGTTACTTAATTGTAGAGTGTTTGTCCCAGAGGTATATATGCTGCTTGAACTTCTCTATGGGCTGCTCATTATGATCTGGATAGTAGGTGTCATCTCCTTGTTTTTTCTTGTATTGGTAGTTAAGAACTATGAGCTATTATGAATCTTAGGGACTTTGAAGTGAATTGTGTTCTCCTGTATTACTTCACTTTTAACTGCTGGGTATTTGCTGTTGTTCTCTGTGGTGGTTTATGTTTATTCCCTGAAATTCCCTTCTAGACTGTTGCCAATTTCTCCCCTCATCCTTCTCCTTGTGTCATTTAACTTAACTGGGCCCAAGCTTCTTTTATCTAAAGCCTGAGGTTACACCAGATAACCTCTAAGCCCCTTTAGCCCTAACTTTGGTATGATGTTTGTCTTCATTCTTGAAGAGGATCATTGACATCCCAAGGGTTATGTTTTGAGTGTGAATTGGATTTAAGTGAGGCGGAACTTTGCAAAGCCCTCAGTGTCACTCTCTCCACCAGCCATAACAGTCCAGTAGCAAGATAAAAGCAGGATGGTTGGTGATGGCCCAGCATGAAGTGGCTGATACTGTGCTCCTTCTTAGCAATATGTTGCCCAAGGTATGTTTAAGAACTGACATCACCATCTAGTTTATACTGTAATTGTTCTCTCCACTTTTTATTCAGTCTTCCATTGTAGTAGCTTCTTAACTAATCCATATGAAGAAAAAGACAACTAGGTGGTGCAGTGGATAGAGCATTGGACTTGCAGTCAGCAAGCCTTGAGTTCAAATCCAGACTCTTCTCACCAAGCCACTTAATCTCTGCCTCAGTTTCCTCAATTGTAAAATGAGGATGATAAGAGGATTTATTAAGGTAGTTTGAGGATAAATGAGTGCTGTGCAAATAGCATCTAGCTCAGTGCCTGACACATAGGAGATCCTGTATAAATGCTAGCTATTATTATTGATGGTGATGTTATTCACCATCATATAAAAACAAGATTAGGCCCTTAGTTCCATCAAAATATGTCATAATTACTTGTCTCTTTCCTTCCTTCTTGGATCATGGTATTCTTTTTTTAAATAATCTTGAGGGATTCTCTGTTGCTTAGTTCATAGAGTCCAAATTCTAGCTTGGTGTGTCTGTGTGGGACCTCATTGGGTGTTTGGTGAAATCTATGGATTCCTTCTCAGATAATGTTTTTAGATAGATACATTAAAATACATAGGATTACAAAAGAACCCAATTATATTACAATATCATTAGATCTCCTACAAATCTTAGCTGATCTTAATTCCAGGTTTCTCTCACTACTCTCCTTTACATTCTGCTTTAGCCAAACTTTTCTCAGCTCCCTGCCATTGTTCATATTGTTCTTTCTGCTTAGTGTGATTTGCCCACCTGTTGAAATCCTGCTGATCTTTCAAGGACCAGCTCAAGTACAGTTTCTTTCTTTCTTTTTTTTTTTTTTTTTTTGTTCTTGTCTCTTTCATACCAGAAAGCATCTTTCCCTCTATATTCCTGTAGCTTTGCTTATATCTTTTAGTTCAGTCTATGTTCTGTTGTATTGAGGACAGGTCATGTTCTTTCTCACTGACTACCTTGAAGAGAGGGTCTCTTCCTTTTTCTATGACCATGGAAACAATATAGAAATGAGGGTATTAAATCAACTTGCCAATCATGTAACCTTACCTCCCCCGAACATTTCATACTGCCTGTAGAGATTTTTTCTTTCACTAGATGGATGCTGACTTCATTAGGTAAACTCTCTGAGGGTAGGTGCCTTGCTCAGAACAAGAGCTTAAATGTTTGTTGAATATTCTTCTGCTTTGGTGAGAATGGTGTTTTTTGGTAGGAGCCAGCACATTTAGTATTACCTATTTATGAATGGCTTTTCTTTCCTCCCATAGTGGTGTTTTGAATTTATTGAACACTTTTTGAATAGTTTGACTTGTAAGTTAAAATGGGAACAGTGAAAGTCAAAGATTTGAGTTATTGAATGATCATAAAACTGATTATAAGGCAATTTGTCTAGGTTGTCACTTAGACAAGAAAACATTTTTCATCACTAAATTAAAACATGGGGGAGTATAATGGAGTGGGAGGGTTAACTTGTGTATCAAAAACATGTTTTGAAGATGATATCTTTATGTTACCGTGTACCAAATGCTTGATATTGTAACACACTCCACCAATATGCACACAGTGAATCCTTCCATATATCATGGAGAGTACAATTATCTGGCATTGACATTGTGTACATAAGAATTATCTTGGTTCCCTTTTTGAGTTCTACATTACTGCTGATCTGGTGCTATCCTAAGTCCTGACTTTTGTTGGAGGAGTTCACAAACATATTAATGTGTGAAAAGACAATCTCTTAAGATAAATAGGAGCATTTAATCTTAATTTTGTTATAATTTGTGATTCCTCTAAGAAAGGAAGCATGATAAGGTAGAGTTATTTATGGTAGAAAAGATTGCATTAAAATAATATAAGCCATTCATGAGGCAAAGTTGCTAATATTTACTTGGTGTGTGAATTTCAATCTAGTGCTCCTGCCTGTTATTTTCTACTGTTCTGCACTTTTTTTGTCTGTGGGTGGATTTTCACTTTTCTTTTTTTAATTAAGTTATTTGAAGAATGCTCTACAGTTATTGACATCTTGCAGTCTTACATCTTATAGTGTTGAAAAATCTAGCTTAAAAGATAAATGCTAGAAAATGTGCTATATTAAGTTATTTGAGAGGTTAGAACCTTTCTGGCTTCCTCTTATTTCTTAATCTTTAAAGTGTGAGGAAACTTAAAAGTTATCTACTATGTTCAATAAAACTTGATTCCTAAACTCCATTTATTATTGCAGATACACTGATTAGCCTTAGTCTTACTTCATTTGTCTGTAGCCCTGGAAGCTTAAGTTACTTGCTGAGTCACTTAGCCATGTGTGACTGAGGCAGGACTCAAAACCAGGTCTGAGGCCATCCTGTGTCTGCAGTGTCATCCTACCATATGTTATGCAAAATATGTTAAAAGATTTACAGAGTAATATTAGATTGAATGGCTTTCCATCCATATAATCTGGTTTGGTGTTAGTAGACCTTGAAATTAAAAAAAAAATACTGATTTATATTTTTAGTTGAGCAAATAAAAATGCTTAAGGTTGCATATTCTCTTTGCCATAGAGCCATTTCTTGATTTTTCAGTATAGTGCCATATTCCTGGCAAATTCTTAATTTCAAACTAACATTCCTGCAGCTAAAGCATATTTACTCTTTATAGCTCCTTCCCCCATCTAGAAAAAAAAATAAACTATTCAATGTCTTTCACCTATGAATATAAATTATTTTGGCTAACCATGTTTGAGTTATTCATAGTTAGCCCTCCATTAGTAATGGAAAGTTAAATATGGGAACCACTTTGATAGTCAGTATGCATTTAAAAGGAAAAAAAAGGAATGGAAATCGAGGGTTGTGTGTGTTTTTAAAGTAGTTTTGTGCAGAATTTAAAAGAAAGTTGACAGTGTCACATTTAAACCATTAAGATAATTGTTTAACAGATGAACTTCAAAAGGCTAATTCTATTTTTTAAAAGCTACCATATAATACAATTTTTATTTTTAAAGTTAACAACTTGTTTATAGGAATAAAATTCTTTATGGGAATTTAGAGGCCTTTTCTAACTATTAGTCAAGCTTGACTCAACATTTTATGTACATTCTGTACATTCTCTTTTCTTATAGCATAATCATGATAGTCTGTATCCTTATCTTCCTAATTAATCTTCTAGCATCCAGTCTCTCTCTTAGTCTCCATTCAAGTACCATGTTGTTATTCTAAAGCTCAGCTTATTAAGGTGTGGGTTGAGACTCCATATGAGGTTTCTTGACTGAATATGGAGGTTGGAAAATTATGATTTATTACCAGTACACGTTTTATTTCTGTGACTATTTTATTATATACCTATATTTACCTGGGGTCACATGAAAAATTTCTCTGGTGAAAAGAGGTTGTGAGTGGAAAAAATTTAAGAAGCCCTCTTCTAAAGCACAGGTCTGATCATGTCACTTACTTCCCTAAGAAGCTTCTGTAGTGCCCTGTTTGTTCTAGGATAAAATAACACTTCTGGCGTTTAAAGCTCTTCATAAGCTGGCTCTAACCTCTTTTTTCAGAGCAATTACACATTGATATCTCCCTCCAACCTACCACCTCTCCCTTCTCCCCCCCCTCTATTTTTCTATCTTTGCTCCTGACAAGCTAGCTTGCTTGATGTGTGTGTGTGTGTGTGTGTGTGTGTGTGTGTGTACACACTCTCTCTTCTTGGCACTCTCTGTCCCCATGCCTAGAATATTTTCCTTATCTCCACTTGTAGCTCCCTGTAAAGCTTAATTAAAATATCTCCCTAGTTTTAATAGTCTCCCCTCCCAATCACTTTGTATTTATTTGTACATAACCTATCTGAATGCATGTGTCATCAATTGACTATTTTCATTTTTTGAATTTGCATAAGTAGCACCTAGCTTAGTGCTTGGCAGAAAAGTGTTTAGAAAATATTTATTTATTGATGCTTTGTTTCATAGTGAGACCCAGGACTTCAGTAGTGTCTGTGGGAATGAATGGACTTACTAAGAGAAAAATATTGAGGAATATGGTGTATGAAAAAGAATCAGTTAACAGACTTTAAGCCCCTACCACATATAAACCATTTTTAGGAGCTGGGAATAGAAATTCAGAAGTGAACCTGTGTCCTTGCTTTCAAGGAGATTCCATTTTGTTCAGAATGCTAGCGCTGTTTGGTAGTTGAAGAAATACAGGATGTATACAAAATAAATAGGGATTCCCTCCCTAACAACTGGAGGAATCAGTAAATGATATTTGAAGGAATCAGTACTTGAGGGTAGTTGTGAGACAGCTGAACTCATGGTAGTGATGGGGAGCTAGCACATTGCAGCAGGTACAGATGCCTCAAGATGGGATGAAATGTTAAGTGTGCAAAGAGGGGACAAATGGCCAAGAAGAAAGGCCTTTGGGACCAATGTGAAGTATCTCTGAATATCAAGTAGAGGAAAAAGGGAAAGTCTGGAGTTTATGGAGTAAGGGCTGATGGGGGTGGGTCACCTGCATACTTCAAGAATGTTCTTGGCACTTGTGGAGAGCACAGGTACCAGACCAACTTTTTTGTTTTGGGTAGTAAGGAGAATAGCTTACTAGCCACTGAATGAGGCAAGGAAATTTAGAGAAGGTGTTTGGGAGTTGGAGAGATAATGAGAATCGATTTGCCTTTTTCCTTAAAGTTGAAAAATTTGTCATTGACATTCAATGCTTACTGACGTTAGGAATTTTTTTTCCTATTGGTTATCTCCTGTCCCCCTTCCTGCCATAACATTTTGGGATATATGAAAACCAGGACTTTAGATTAAATGAGGCAGCATTGTATAGTGGATAGGGCACTGCCCTTTCAGTCAGAAAAACTGAATTTAAACCCCTTGTCATACATTAGCTGTATGATCCTGGGCAAGACCACCTTGCAATGCTTCTTTTTGTTTTTGTGTTTTTGTGGGGTGGTTTTTTTTTTTTTTTTTTTTTGCAGAGACAATTGCAACTAAGTGACTTGCCCAGGGCCACACAGCTAGGAAGTGTTAAAGTGTCTGAGATCAGATTTGAATTCTGGTTCTCTTGACTTCAGGGCTGTTGCTCTATCCACCTCACCACCTAGCTGCCCCTGGTTTTTTTTAATAAAATGGACTGTATTTGATAACCTTTAAGGTCTTTACCATCTTGAAAGCTATGATCTTATGGGCATGCTTTAGTTTTTTATCTTGGATTTTCCTCCCCTACTTCAGCTCCAAAAGTGAGAGAATGAAGGGGAGAGATCAGTTTCTCTGGATGAGTAAATTTCTTATTAGCACATGTGATTTGTGAGAGTTAGAGCTTTTTGAACTCTGTGGGCCCTAGTGAGTTGTAAATGAAACTTGTGAGGGAAAATTAGAAAACAGGACATTTAGGCTAAACGTGTATGTGAAGAGAGGGATAAGAATCAAAATAAAGGTATAAGGCCAACTAGATTTTGACCTTACCAAGAAAGTAAACACAACTTGCTGTAACTAACTGTTCTAATGAACTAGAGATCTGTGTAGGTTCCAAGGGTTAAAGGTTAACAATGATAGCTTCAGCAACTTTATGACACATGGAACTAAATATTGCTCTTTACCTAACAATGCAATTGTTTCTTCTGATTAAAGAAATGCTTTTCAAAGATTTGGTCAGTATTTTCAATCATGTCTGACTCTTTGTGACCCTCTGAGGCTTTTCTTGGTAGAGATAGATACTGGGAGGGATGGCCATTTTTCTCTAGCTCATTTGACAGATGAAGAAACTGAGGCAAACAGGCTGAAGTGACTTGCCTGAGATTAAACAGCTAGTAATTGTCTGAGGCCAGATTTAAACTAAAGTTTTCCTGACTAGCTAGGTGGTGCAGTGCTTAGGAAATGGGGCCTGGAGTCAAGCTCTATCGGTTGTGCCATCTAGTTGCCTTTTTCAGAAGTTTCATCCATTCTTTTGTTGGGTGCATACAAATGGAAGTTGGGAAGTAGAAGATGCAGTTTGCAGCTGTCCCTTTAATAAAACATGTAGTCTGTTAAAGCATACTGAGCACTTCACTGATGTATTTTAATTTGGCACAATAAAAATTTGATTTGTGCAAATAGGCTTTGATGTTCTTGTTGGAGACACATTTTCAGATGATTTTTTTTTTTTTTTTTTTGCTGAGGCAATTGGAGTTAAGTGACTTGCCCAGGGGCAGCTAGGAAGTATTAAGTGTCTGAGATCAGATTTGAACTCAGGTCTTCCTGACTTCAGGGCACAGATGATTCTATTTCAAATCAGTTCTTAAACCATAATGTCCAAGTTGAATGATGTCAGTGTCTTAAAAGGGTTACTTATTGTTTCTAATGACTGTACTGTTTAGATGGGAATATTTTTTAAAAACAGGTAAAGTTTCTCGAAAAACACTCTCTGCCTGTTTGAATTGTTTCATGCCCACTCCAAACTGAAACACATATCTCAAATGTTAACAGTGATTTCCTAATTCCTAAATGTAATGTTCTCCAAATTTCTTCTTAATTTCCCTATAATTTTTTTATAATGTTGATAATCTCCTTCTCTGAACAGTCTCCTACCCATGCTTCAAACACATTATCCTTTTGGTTTTCCTTCTATCTCTAATCACTTCTCATTTTCTTTAAGTTTTTTCTTCCTTTCATCTTCTCTTCTACATTTTCTCTGTTGATCATGTTAGTAGCTCCCATTATTAGCTTATTTACATTTGTACACAATTGATTGCAAAACTTTATTTTCAGCTTAGTCTCTTTTCTGAGTTCCAGATAGATTTATTCAATTCTCTACATAATAGATACTTGAATGTACAATTGCCCTATCAAACTCGCATTAGCTTAATCTCATTTTCTATTTCTTACAGCATCTTTCACTCATTTTTTTTCAGTTTAAAACTTTGATGTGATCCTTTTCATAATCAGCTTGCTCCTTTTCATTTTATTTTCTCCCTATTTATTCATATTTTTCCTTTCCCTACTATTACTGTACCTTTCTTTACTGTATTAGGATTCTAATGAGGTGCCATTTCCAGTTCTGACCTATATCTTGCCACTAGACCCAGTTGGCTCTGGAGGAGAAAGTAAGATGGGTGACTTTGCACACTTGAATTCAGTTCAGTTGGAATGTCATGGTTCTCTTTGAGAACAAAGGACGACTAACTTCTGTGAGTAGGAGTTGGAATTGCTCCACTCAGGAACCAACTAGAACTGGCCAGTTGGGCAACAGAGCTCTCCCCTCTCCCTAGTTTCCTCAATCAACTCTAAGCCCACTTAAAGCTTAAAAACCTTAGCTTAAAAAGGTCAAGGCCTCCCACATCCTCCAGGGCCATCTGCAGTCATCCTGATCTCTATTTGGTTAGTGGACTCAGATGGCCCTGGAGGTGGAGAGTGAGGCAGGTGACTTTACACAGCCAGTCCTCACTTTAATGCAGTTCCCTTGCATGTTAATGGCATCACTTCTCTGATATGTCTATCATGGTCCTTTTTGACAATGAAAAACAAATAGCACTGATAGCAAGACTTTTGACAGATCTTCCTGCCTCTTCCCCATCTAATTTGTTCCTCATGCCTCTACTTCAAATCTTCAAAATTAATTTCTAGTTATTCTGCTGAAATTTCGTCAGTGGTTTCCTTTTGCTTAACAAGTTAAAAAGTTCAGTCAAAATCCATGTTATTCTGAAGCAACTCAATACATTTATAAATTAATATATTTATTATTAATATATATATATCATTCTTTAACACTAATTTTCATTTAGAATAAGGGATTGTTTTATAGAAACTGCATTTTCCTTTGTATGGCCTGTAGATCCTTAATACAAGTTTTTTTGAATTAAATTGAATAATAGTGAAAAAGTAGCCCCAGGGCAAGTCACTTTTAACTCTGTTTGCCTTAGTTCCTTATCTGTAAAATGAGCTGGAGAAGAAAATGACAAACCACACTCCAGGATCTCTACCAAGAAAAGCTCAAATGAGGTCACGGAAGAGTTGGTCATGACAGAACACCAGCAAAGCATAACTTTTAAATCCTACCTTATTCTTCTCTATCTATTCCCTTGAGCTACTTTTTTTTTTTTTTTTTTAAATGAGTCTTCCACACTGCATTCTATATCTTATTTATGGATGTGGCTTATATTTATCATTAGATTGTAAGCTCCCTGAAGATCAGGTGTATACCTTATTACCTTGTACACAATTGAGTTGCAAAAATTAGGATGCCTATCTCAATATAAGGAGTCTATTTCCTTGTCCCATCTTAAAAGTCTGTTTTGGATTCAGTGAATTACATTGAAGGAGAAAGTTTAATAAGTTTCATAAACCTCTGTACATTAGGTAATGAAAATATTGAGCCCCTTTTGGCATAGTACTCCTTTATACAATAATTGGTAATACCTACATAGTAGATGTCTTAAGAAAATGACATTTTTAAAATCACCATTTCAAGAGTTTGAACAAAACTTTTTTTTTTTTTTTTTTATTAAAGCTCTTTATTTGCAAAACATATGTATGGGTAATTGTTCAAAGCTTTCTGTTACAAATTTTCCCCCCTAATCCCCACCTCTCCCCTTGATGGCAGGAAATCCATTACATGTTAATTATGTTAAAATACTTGACAAATGGAATATTTGTATACATATTTGTACACTCCACCCTTATCATTGTTATGCAAGAAAAATAGTATCTACAAGAAAAAAAAATCAGAGAAAGGAAACACAATGTAAGCAAACATCAATAGAGAGCATAAAAATGTTATGTTGTGGTCCACATTTCATATCCCTCTCTCTGGGTGTATATGGCTTTCTTCACTGAACAATTAGAACTGATTTGAAACATTTCATTGTTGAAGAGAGCCATGTCCATCAGAATTGATCATCATATAGTCTTGTTGCTGCCGTGTATAATGATCTCCTGGTTCTGCTCATTTCACTCAGCATCAGTTCATACAAGTCTCTGCAGGCCTCTTTGAAATCATCCTGCTGGTCGTTTCTTATAGAACAATAATATTGAACAAAACTTTCATAAAAATACTTTTTTATTAATAGATGGTTTCGCTATAAATTTTGTTGGGGAATTGAGAGGTGGATTAAAGAGAGCTAGAGAACATAAGACCATTTTAATTTGTAGGAGATGGCAAGATGTATTTGTTTGGCTGGGAGAGATCTGATTTTAATAATGTTGGACACTACTACAGGAATCTTGACCAGGCAGTTTCTTTGGCCTATTATAGTGTGCAATTTCAAGTGTTTTGGAGTTTAAGGTATTGAAATTTCATGGGCCATCTCTGCTCCAAAAAATTGGTCCTTCCAAATAGCATAGACCCTAAAACGTGTATTACTTTGAATTGCTGCCACAAGCCCATCTTCATATAGATGGGTCAGTTACAAAGCAGGCTATCAGCACATTGGCTATTTGTTCATAGCCTTATGAATTTGGGAATCTGAAATATATTTTCTCTTCTCATTTTAAATAATTGAATATGAAGTTCCAAAAGAAATTTCCCAAAGAAACATTGTACTACACAGTAGTTAAATTTTAGTGGCACGGTGCTATCCAGGCTTTTGTGAACTGCTCTGGGAATTTAACCGTCATATATAATGTTTCTAGACATTGATGTCTTGGAAGTTTTTCAGTAGAACTAAAACTAATTTTGGAGCACAGCCTATGTTGGTTTTGCTAACTTATAATATCGGTATTTTTATATTAGGATATCTTATTGTATTCCAGTTAAGAGATAAATAGAAAACACAGCAGGATCACTTATCCCCCAAGAGAGCAGGGCTTTGTACACTGCTCCTTATTTATCCTTGTACACATCTCCCCCCTTTTCCACCCTTTACTCTGTATAAACAAACATTTGCTTTGTATCCTGAACAATGTACTCTTTCTAATCCAGCAGTAGGCTTCTATTATGAAGCTTGGGGATTATTTAGAATTAGTTTGAAGGGATTTTTTTTTTTTTTTTTTAAGTAATCTTCTACTTCCTTCCAACTCCTCATCTTACAGTTAAGGAAACTGAGGCCTTATTCAGTGTTCAAGTGATTTGTCCAAGGTGAAACTGCTAGTTAGTGACAGACCTATGTCTAAAACTAAGTTCTGTGCTCTGCTTCATTGCACTTCTGAGGTGACATTGGATGAGCCTGTCCCCATCAAAATCCTTAAAACTGAATCCTCTCGTTTGGGCGTTGAACTAATTGTGCAAAGTAGTGTGCAAAACAAAAGCAATAAAGACATGTCCGTACTGAGGGAGCAGAGAGAATGAGGGGCTAGTGAATTCTTTTAGTGTATACTGCAGTTTGGGGATGTGTCAGGTTTCTGGAAGTAAATTGATGAGGGTCCTTTAATTTTAATTGTTTTGCTCTGTTCTACTGCTTCTACACAACTAGAAGGAATGTGATTCTGATGGTCCTACCTTGCTTTTCAAATCGGTATATTGTCCTATGTACAACTTTAAATGAAACTACTATCAGAACTATCTATCTGGGTAGCAAAGTTAATTAAATTGTATTCTTTAGCTTTGCAAGCTATTAATTTCTCAAGTCTGAAAAGAGGATTAAGAAAAAGTGGAATAAATGGGTCTATATATATATATTATATATGTGTGCAACATATATTTTTAACCCCTAAAAATTGGAGTATTTTTCTCTTATCTGTGAATTTTAACAATAATGAATTAACATGTTAACATAATGAAAAACAATAATCTTGATGAGTGGTAGGGCATTATTTGGTAGAGCACTGGAGTTATTACCAATATTTTATGATATTTCATATTGCTTATGTCTGTCAAGTCCAAAGCACTTAATGCTAGTAAAACCAAGCTATCATTCTGCAGAAATTTTAATAGTGAATCTTCTTTGTCAAAATTTGAAAAGAAAAGCTAACTCATTTCTATTTTCTTTCCTTGTACCTGACCCATCTTTGTATCTTTTATCTATATGTATGAATTTAAATAGCATTTAAGTGCCAAACACGGTGCATGTGATGAAGAAACTAATATAAAGGAAAATACTTACACTTAAGCTCTTGCAGAGCTTAAATTTTAAGAATATGATTCCAAAAGTACTGTACAGGGGAAAGGCATTTTGCTTCACTGTACTAGGATAGTGAATGGAATCACATGGTAATAGATTGACATTCTTAAGGAGGAGTAATTTGAGAGTAGCAATTTGATCCCAATACTAGAACTGGGAATGGGTCTGAAGAAAGCTTAGTAGATTGCTTTTTAAAGAATGGTCTTAGAAATAATTTCTTTAAAAAAAAATTTTGTGGGCTTTTATTTCTAAAAAATTAATATCATTTGGAATTTTGAATCTCTTTCAGGTGCCATGTTTCAGAACAGAATAAGATCCTTGGTAAAGAAGAACTGAAAAAATTCTACAGAAATCAGATATAGGCTAATTACAAGAAAGAATTAACCTGTCTCTGAGGTGACTAAAGGGGAATAATGGTGATTTTGCGCCGGGCTCGGCCGCCTGCTTCCGCCCCAACCAGCAATGAATCTTGACTCGCTCTCGCTGGCCTTGTCTCAAATCAGCTACCTGGTGGACAATTTAACCAAGAAAAACTACCGAGCCAGCCAGCAGGAAATACAGCATGTGAGTAAATTTGCAGGAGAGTATGCCATCTGATAAATGAGGGGAAAGCTGAAAAGCTCTTTGGGTCTGCTTACCTTACTGTTCTTATGTATTGCAGATAGCACTGCTAACTTTTTTCAGTTTGTCTGAGATTTCAGTGCTTGAATCTCCTTTTGGTTTTGAGATCCAGCCTAGTAATTTTAATAGTAGTTTATTGGTTAAAACTCTTAGTATTTGTTAAATCATAAATTGTTTTTAGGGGTGTTCCCTCCATGTTCCAGGAGACAACGAAGGTACAAATCTTCTAAAACTTGTTTTCTAATTAAAAACTTTTGAACTTGCATTATTCACTTAAAAATCCTGAAATGACAGTTTATATTTTATATTTGTTATGTAATTATTATAGATAAAAGTATAAGAACTTTTAGAGTTTGGTAGTTATTTTGGTTGCCAGAGTTATTTTGTTCTTTGGCAGCATATGTGATGAAGTTGTTTCTAGCTAAAAGTTGTTGGGCTATATTCTTTTTTATTGTTGTTGTTGCTTTTTTTTTTTTTTTTTTTTTTTTAAAGGCAATTGGGGCTAAGTGATTTGCCTAGGGTCACACAGCTAGGAACTATTGTCTGAAGTCACTTTTGAACTCGGGTCCTCCTGACTTCAGGGCTGATGCTCTATCCACTGTGCCATCTAGCTGCCCCTATATTAGTTCTTAAAGTTAGGATTAGTCAACTGTAACTATATATAGTACAAAATTAGTACTGCATTTAACCACAGAATAAATTACACTTAAAGTGACATTTGTATGAACATCCTGTTTTTTAGACCTTATGAATGTAGCAGATAAAGGTGGAGTTGGAGATTTTGATAATCTGGCTAGCTTTAAGAGCTCATTTTGATTTGTGGCCTTTTCTCTGAATCATGCTTATATAGTTCTGCTAATGAAAGTATTTTTAACAAGTTCTGTTTGCAGCTGAGTTTTTTTTTTTTTTTTTTGTGGTAGCTGAGCAGATTATAGCTATATTTTCCTGATTCTGTGTAAATTTGATATTAGGAGATGAGGTTATTCCATGTGACATTCTTTGAGTGCCAAAATATTTTTATTGAAAATCTTCCTAGGGGCAGCTAGGTGGCGCAGTGGATAGAGCACCAGCCCTGAAGTCAGGAAGACCTGAGTTCAAATCTGGTCTCAGACACATAACATTCCCTAGCTGTGTGACCCTGGGCAAGTCACTTAATCCCAATTGCCCCAGCCAAAAAAAAAAAAAAAATCTTCCTTAATTTAAATGTTCATTGTACGCTAGCAAATTTTTCTTTATCTTTTGGGTTACATGACTTGGAGTTTTCATGATATGTCTCTGTAATTAAATTGTCCTATAATATAGTGATACCTTTAGAGCCTATTGAAATATACTTAGGGCATGACTTCAGATTTCATAGAATCATAATACTGCAAAGCTGGAAGGATCATTTAGTTCAGCCTATACTTGAATAAGCATTGTCTCTATATCTTAGCAGAGGAGTGATATTTAGCTTTTGCTGCAATGTCTGCATATAGTTATTGTTGTTTTAGGAACTATTTTAATTGTTAAGATTTTTTTTTTTAATTAAACCTAAATCTACCTCTTTGCAAATCATTTATTGTTCCTGATTTAGTTCTCTGGTGAGAGAATGAGCATTAATTCAACCCATGTCTATGAAAAGAATTCCCATTGTAATATAGCCAAGTGGTCATCTAATCTCTGCTTGAAGACTTTCAAGGAAGGAAAACCCCCATCTCTTGCTGACCCTTCTGCTTTTGGATGACAGTTCTGATCCTTGTTCTTGCTTTCACATCCCCCAGGAGTCTTCAATATTTACAGGTCTTTCAGTAGATCTTGATAGTTCGTGTATGATCACAAGGCACTTTGCCATTTGTGGGGGGGTGGGGGAGGGAAGAGGGCTTCTCAATATCTCTGGCTTAATGATAGCCTTACTAACATGTAGTCTGACTAGTGAGATGTGACTCTTCTTAATTTTGTATCTTGTGGGTCTTTCCATGTAGATTAAGACAGTATTTGGGTTTTTTGGCTACTGTATTATACAGTTGGTTCATTTTGAGTTGCTCCCTAGGTGTTTTTCAGATGAGCTGATATCTAACTAGAGCACCTCCATTTTGTTCTTTTAAATGCAAATGGAAGATTTGTTTATTCCTGTTAAATTTTATTCAGGCCAATATGTTAATTCTAGCATAAATTTTCCTGGTTCTGTCATTGAGCATGTGAGACATAATGGTATAGGGGATAGAATACTAGTTTTGAAGTGAGAGGAATGAGATTCAAATCCTGTACTTGTTATTTATTAGAATGCTTATGTGATCATGAACAAGTTATTTAATCTCAGAGTTTATAAAATGTTATAATAATATTTGATGTATTTCTTACTTCACATAATTATAAGGAAAGTGCCTTTTGCAAGTCATAGAATTATAGAAATGAATCATCCCTTCTAGTGTCCTCTGATTTTTTGAGCTTTTATCCAAGTTGATATTGACTTGTTATTTAATAGTCATAAACAAGTATTGCTATCTACTTCTACTACTAGTCCTGAAGAATGGATGAAAGATTTTGCCAAACGCTTTGTTAGAATCTAAGCAGTTCAGCATGCTAAAATAGAAAAATGGCTGGAGTTACATGATGTATGTACTAGTTTTCCTGACTATTAGCTGTGACATTGAACAAGTCTTTATCTTTCTGCGGCTCAGCTTCCTTGTCTTCGAAATGAGGGTGTTGAACTAAATGACCTCTTTGAACTTCCTTCCAGTTCTAAACCTATAGTCTTTTACCTACAGGGTTCCTTTGATTCACCAATCAAGTACCTTATCAAAAAAGATGAAGTTAATTTGGTATAACCTTTTCCTGACTCTGCGATCTTTTCTTCCTTTTGTAGATATTCACTGATTATCCCTTTTATATGTGCTAGTATTTTGTCATGGATTCAAGTCATGGTTACTAGTCTAGTTTATATTTTCCTAAGCTTGTGGCATGTTCATAGTTATGCTTGGTCTCTTGGAGGTCATTGACAAGGATCCAGCAGTTATGTGCAGTTCCCTGGGATACTGTAGTCAGGGCTTCATGATGTGAATTCATTAAGGACAGTTGGATGCTCTCATATATAGTGAGATGGTCTTGAAGGTTATTTGCTGATGAGCCATTTTTGTTGGATTGTTCCCAGACCAGAGTAAGAGTTGAGTATTTAAGCACTTGTGCTTTTACTCTCATCTATTTTAATTTATCTGTTTGCTCTGAGCAAGACAGGTTTTAAAACTTGTTCACTGTCCTTAGCTTCCTTCTAAACCTCTATTTGTTTTGAGCTTTAGTGCTTCTAAGTTTTCTAGGCTTTGTAATTCTGTGTTCTTTTGTAGCTTTTCTGGTTTGTCTTAGTTTCAGATTTTAATGTTCCTTGTGTGTTTTATCTTACCACCTTCTCAGGGCTGGGAAGCATCATTGAGTATATCTGAAAGTGGAGGTAGGATGATTGTCAGTGAAAGCTGAAGTAGCGGGTTGATGACAGTTATTGTGGCTTTTTGTCTGTTTCTGGTAGAGATGCTCTTCTCCAACTACTGCTAGATACCCCTGAGGCTAGTCACCAGCCATTGCATAGAAAGTAAATGATATGGATCATACTGTCAGCATTTTTTAATCTCTCTAGTCTATTTTCCTCGTTCATAAAATAGATCAATACTACCCAACTTAGCAGGGTTGTTTGGAGAAAAATGCTTTGTTAGCCTTAAAAGGGTATCTTATTTCAAAAAGATCCAAGAGAGGGACACAAACAAACATTAGATAGAACTAACAAGGCAGTTCTTTTGTCCAAAATTGAGTTTATTAGCTTTTCTTGAAAATTTTTTCTTTTTCCTAACTTCCTCATACTGTTGAAAAACCACCATCCTTCCAGTCACCCAGGCTCACAAACTGTGTCATCCTTTACTCTCCTGTTTCTACTCCCATATCCAATCTGTTTCCAAGCATCTCTTTTTAAAAAATTTTTTTAATAATAGTTTTTATTTTTTCAAACACATGCAAAGATAGTTTTCAATGTTCACCCTTGCAAAACCCCGTGTTCCAAATTTTTTCTCCCTCCATCCCCTCCCCTAGATAGCATGTAATCCAATATGTATTAAATATGTTCAGTTCTTCTATACATATTTTCACAATTATTATGCTGTACAAGAAAAACCAGATCAAAAAGGGAAAAAAAAGAGAAATCAAAAAGCAAGCAAACAACATAAAAGGTGAAAATACTATGTTGTGATCCACACTCAGTCCCCCACAGCTCTCTTTTTGGCTCTCTTCACAAGACCATTGGAATTGGCCTGAATCACTTCATTGTTGAAAAAAGCCAAATCCATTAGAGTTGATCATTACATAATCTTGTTGTTGCTGTGTATAAAGTTCTCTTGGTTCTAACTTCACTTAGGATCTATTCATACAAGTCTCTCTAGGCCTTTTTGAAATCATGCTTCTGCAATTCTTTTAAATATATTAACATATTGTCATGTTGTGCAAGAAAAATCAGATCAAAAAAGAAATAAAACACAAGAAAGAAAAATTAAAAATGAAAATGCTATGCTTTGATCCACATTCAGTCTCCATAGTTCTCTCTCTGGATATGGATGGCATTTTCCATCCCAAATCTGTTGGAATTGCCTTGAATAACTTCATTATTTAGAGGAGCCAAATCCATCACAGTTGATCATCACATAATCTTGTTGTTGTGTACAATGATCTGGTTCTGTTCTCTTCATTTAGCATCAGTTCATGTAAATCTCTCCAGGCCTTTCTGAAATCAGGCTGCTCATCTTTTCTTATAAAACTATAATGATCCATTACATTCATACACCATAACTTATTGAGCTCTTCCCGATTGATGGGCATCCACTTGATTTCAGTTCCTTGCCCCACCACAAAAAAAGCTTTCCAGCATTTCACTTACATGTCCTCTTCTCTCCTCTGACAGTAGCCCCATTTTATTGTAGGCCTTGTTCACCTCACAGTTGGATTATTATAGTAGTTGCTGGTAGGTTTCCCCAAGCCAGTTCATCCTGTACTCAGCCATATTTCTATTGTGCAGCTCTGATCATGTCACAACTTTTGAACCCCAGTGACTGGCTCTCCATTGCCACAGGATCAAATATAATATAACCTGGCATTCAAAACCCTTTCTTTCTCTTCTCTCTATTACTTCTCCACACCCACACATTATGCAATCTAGTGACACTGGTCTCCTTGCTGTTATTTGAGCAGCATACTCATCTTCTTACTAATGGACATTTTCTCTGGCCATCTTCCATGCCTGAACTTCTCCCCCCCTTTATCTCTGGTTCCTAGCTTCTAAAAATCTAACTTTTTCGAGGAAATTTTTCCTAATCTCCTTTCATCCTAGTGCCTTCCCATTCTTGATTTTCTCTAATTTATCCTGTATTAGCTTGTTTGCACATAATTGTTTTCATTAAATTGTAAACTTGACATCAGGCTTTCTTTGCATCCCTAGCACTTAGCTTAATACTTGGCACATAGCAGGTGATTACTACTTCCTCAATATGTGTTGTTTTCTACTATTAGAATGTAAGCTCCTTGGGATTAAGTTATTGCCAGTGTTTAGTATAGAGCTTGGCACGTGATAATCATTTAATAATTGTTTTTTTCTTTCATTCACATATTCAATGAAAAAGAAAGTGTCTTGTCATTCTTGATTTTTCTTGCCTTTGAATTTTATTGTGGGATTGGTCACAGTAATCCCAAGATGGAGTTAAAAGATAACAGTTAACTTTATTGTCAGATAGTTGTCCAGTAAAGATCTGTGTATGATTTTTGGCACTCATTTAGAAAGTAAATCTGCAAGAGCTTTGTGGTCTATTAGTCTGTTGGCTAATTTTACCCATAAACTTGTAGCTTTTATATTACATCCTAAAGTGTATAATAGATTCTGGTATCTCTTAGGGATGGTAGGAAGAAGGGGTTAAGGATGAATGGATAGTTGTTTTTCTATTAAGACTGGTGGTTTAAGTGATTAAAAGAACAAAAGAAAGGATAATGCTCTTTCTAAATCATTTGAAAGTCCAAACTTTCCTTGATAAATAGAAACTCCCAAATAGTTTTTAACTGGGCTCCTTTTTTTCCACAAATACTTGTTTACTTGTGTTCTCCTAGGCCCTGATGACCTCTTTGAGAGCTCTAATTTCTTAATCAGATTATTTTACTTGGTACATCTGGGGTTGGTGGAAGAATTGAAGTATATATCATGTTGAACATTGCACTTGTAGCAGTTAAAAATCAAATTGCCAACTTGTAGGTAAATGAAAATTGGTAAAGAATGCTTTATATTAATATAGGTATAGTGAATGGCTATTAGTAGAAGAATGTCTCCATATTCTAATGTGCTTATATTACTTTCTTGTGAGGAAGAATATACAGCAAATAAAACATGGATTCACAGAAGGACTTTAGTGAAATAACTCTTTCCCTGATGCTTTAGAAGTGACCATAGATTTGCAAAGTCTATGCCAGTGTGGTATAACCCTGGAATATGGTAGAATAATGGAGCTGGAATTTGAAAGGGATGTTGAGTTAAGACACTTCCTTTTGTAGCTCTGGAATAGAATTTTTAAAAGACTGATCCTGGGGCAGCTAGGTGGTGCAGTGGATAGAGCACCAGCCCTGAAGTCAGGAAGCCTTGAGTTCAAATGTGGCCTCAGACATTTAACATGTCCTAGCTGTGGACCTTGGGCAAGTCACTTAACCTTGATTGCCTCAGAAAAAAAGACTGTGGTCCTCCAGAGGTGGGGGGGTGGGAAGGGTATGTGTGTGGTTCTGTCTTTGCTCATAATTGCCACAGATTGAAGAGGAAGCTTAGTATAGGGAGAAGAACACTGAATGTAGACAGTAGACCTGGGTCCAAATCCAATCTTTGACTCTCATTAATTGTATGACCTTGAGTAAGAAACCTCTAAGTCCCGATTTACTTATCTGAAAAATGAGGGGACTTAGGGGACTTCTGAACTCTTCTAATTGTAAGTCTGTAACCCTTTGAGAAGTGAAGTGGAAGGAATCTTAGAGGTCTTGTTCAGCGTCTCTTATACAGAGAAGGAAATAGACTCAGAAAAGGTCAGGTGTCTTGCATGAAGTTAATAATGAAGGTCTTCTTTATCCCATACTGGCATTTTGTGTTTGGCATTGAGTTGAAAAAATTTGTTGACACATTCTCTAATTTTTTACCATAAAACTACTTTTAGCATATTTGAGATTTAGCATATTTTGACAAGTCCATTTTCTTTAATATTAGCCTTGATTATATAACTTACAAAGTTTTCAATGGTGTTTAAACAGATTTAAGTTTCTATGGCCATTGAAGCATGCTTTGCTCTCTCTTGGGTAACTTCTTTTCTTCTTCCTCCTCCTCCTCCTCCTTAATTGGGGTTAGGTGATTTGCTCAGGGTCACACAACTAGTGTCAAATGTCTGAGGCTGAACTTGAACTCAGGTCTTCCTGTCTCCAGGCCAGTGCTCTGTCCATGGTGCCACCTAGCTGCCCCTGGCTTGCGTAACTTTTCTTAACCATTTTATAACCTGTTACTAGATCATATTGCAACATTTCTCTTCCATTTGGAGAGATTCCCATTTGGGAACCTAAATTGATGTGTGCTCTCTAAGAACCACCCCCACTTTTACAGTAAAAATTCTATATATTTAACGACATATTTAATGATCTTACTATTCAGAGACTAGGAAGTACCTAAAGTTTGCAAATGATTTCAAATTTTAGAATGAACCAGTCCATTTAAAAAAAAACAACTGATTCATTTTTTTCTTAAATACATGTAAAAACTGATTAAGTCAAACGGTCAGTCTAAATATCTCTTCCTCCCTTCACATGTAAAAACGATTTTTAAAATTTTGAGTTTCATATTCTCCTTCCCTCCCCCCTCCTTGAGATGGCAAACAATTCGTTATACATGTGCGGTCATGCAAAACACATTTCCATATTAGTCATGTTGTGAAAGAACCCCCCCCCCCAAAAAAAAATGGAAAAAACGAAATGAAAAGTATATTTGCTTTCAGACTGTCAGTTCTTTCTCTGCAGACATTTTTCATTATGAGTTCTTTGCAATTGTCTTAGATCATTATATTACTGAGAATAGCCAAGTCATTCACAGTTCATCATACTATATTCTTGGTACTGAGTACAATTATATCCTGGTTTTGCTCACTTCATTTTGCATCAGTTCATGTAAGTCTTCACAGATTTTTCTGAAAGGGCCTTGTTACAGTACAATAATATTCCATCCCAGTCATATATCACAACTTTTTCAGCCCTTTCCCCAGTTGATTTCCAATTCTTTTGTCATCACAAAAAGAGCTGCCATAAATATTTGTGTACAACTGGGTCGTTTTTCTTTTTCCCTTTGGGATACACCTAGAAGATATATTGCTGGGTCCAAGGATATGAAGAGTTTTATAGCCCCTTTGGGAATAGTTCCAAATTGTTCTTCAGAATGGTTGCATCAGTTCATTTCATAGGTACTTTTTAATAAATTGAATTATCACCCCATAATCTCAGATGAATCAAAGTGTTTAAGGGACTTTGATCTGTTTACTTCTAAGATTTTCAAAATTCTTTGATAAGCATTTATTGGATAGTAATTTTCAGGTTAGGGCAGAATTGCTGATTGTATTTGGGGATTGGATCTGTCATTTTATTAATATAAAGCACTCAGGTGATTAAAATTCCACTTAGTAATCTTCTGTAACATTATAAACTGATGAATATTAATTAGGGAGAAATATTCAGCAAAATAAATAAAAATATTATAAAATGTTAATTTGTGATTTTCCAAGTTAATTTGTCCACAGGTATCTTAATATGGAATTTTAAATGATCTTTTTTTTTTCCATTTGAGTTTAACACCAATAACCTAGAGTACTGAGTTTAAGTGACTTGTCCAACATGACACAAGATAGTGTGTGTGTTTGAAGAGTTCTTCTTAGTGGTAAAACCAGTTTTCTACCTACCATGAAATAGATATCTAAACATTTCAGCTTAATATTAAGAATTGACCTTGGAAATGTCAGTTGTTGAGGAAATTAGCAGGAAATAGTATATGATTTGTTGTAACATTTTTGCAAAACTTAACCAAAGTTAACTTGAAAATATTATCACATTAAGTATTATTAAAAATTAAATTTTCTTTACCACAATGATATCTATTTAACTTCAGTAGGTCTTGACAAATCTTTGTGTTGCTTTCTTTCAAGGTTTAATTGTTTTTACATTTTTATTCACCCTAGCATGGTATTCAGCAATTGTTTTTAAGTTATCACAATAAGAAAATACTTTTTAGAAGTATGAACACCAGTGACTTGTAATTGGATTGATTCTAATCATTGACTTTTAATTGTGCCAATTGTCTAAATTTATTCATTTGTTAAGAGTAGCTATACATGTAACAATGTTTATAAGCCAGTTATGCTGTATTGGGATAATGCATGAAGGAGTTGTGAACAAACATTTAATAAGTACAGATTATGCCACAGTCACTATGCTAAGTACTGGAGATCCGATGAAAGCAGAACTGGAAAAGCCTCTAGGAAGATGGGGGGACTGAAGTGGTGAAGGAAAGGAGAGTTAGCCAGATACAAAGGCAAATGTAGTGGTGTAAAAAAGTGCAAGCTAGGGCATCGAGCCCATGTAGGACTCTTAAGGTAGAGCCCTGAAGAGTTGGAAGGAGAGGAAGAGGCCAGGTAACAGAAAATATATTTGATCCTGGAAAGAATAGGGAGCCACTGGACCTTACTGGGCATAGTATGATGCACTTAACCTCAGAGTTTTAGGAATATGACTTTGGCATCTGGATGAATGTGAATTGTAATGGAGAGAGACATGGCAATAGTATAGGTGAGAGGTAGGGAGGTGTCCTGAATTTAGGGTAATGGGCATATGAATGGAGATAGGGAGAAACATATGCGTGTGTATTGTGTGTGGGTATATATGTGTATGTGTATACATATGGACACATACAAATGAACACACGTAGAGTGTGAAGATTAAAATGACAAGATTTAACAACAGATTGGATTTGTACAGTGACAGAGTGAGAAGTTGAATATGATACTGAGGCTTATGACCTGGGTGACTGAGAAAATGATGGCAGTCTTGACAGTAACAAGAAATAAGTTGGGAAATTTAGGACATATTATATTTGAGAGGCCTAGCAAGGCATTCAGTTTGAGATGTTCAAGATGGGAAGAAGACTAAGGCAGGTTGTATAGATGTAGGAATCACTTGCCTGGAGAAGGAGCTGATGAAATCACCAAATAAGTTCTCTTATAGAGTGAAAAGAGAAGGAGCCCACACTAGAGCTTTGAGGTACACATGTGGTATGAGATAGAAATGAAGAATCAGCAGAGGAGACTGAGGTGAAGTTATGTGATTTATCAGTTACTCCTGGTTGACTCTTAAAAACTTATTTTTGCTATCCTTGTGTTTGGTATTTCTCAAACTTGAGAGGGATGTCTTTGTCTAGCTTGTCAGTGCTAATATGTGAACAGTAAGATTAAAAGTTTTTTCCATGTCTTAGGATCTTTTTCAACTTTTATTCTTTTTTTTTTTTTTTGCTTTTTGCTGAGGCAATTGGGGTTAAGTGACTTGCCCAGGGTCACACAGCTAGGGAATGTTAAGTGTCTGAGGCCACATTTGAACTCACGTCTTCCTGAGTTCAGGGCTGGTGCTCTATCCACTGCGTCACCTAGCTGCCCCTCTTTTTCAACTTTTAACGTAGCACATCTCCTTTGAAGATATGATACCAATTATTAGATTTTTCCTTCCCTTCTAAACACTACCCAAAGTGGTTTTTGGTTTTTTTTGGCGGCAATTAGGGTTGAATGATTTGCCCAGAGTCACATAGCTAGTACATGTTAAGTATCTGAGGCTGGATTTAAACTCAAGTCCTCCTGACTTTAGGGCTGGTGCTCTTTCCACTGTCATCTAGCTGTCCCTATACCAAAGTATTGTAATGATTAATAAACTCTAACCCTAAATGTTCATGTTAACACATTGAGGTTATTGTAGTGCAATTATTTTCCCTTTTTAGAAATGAGGAGCCTGACTTAGTAAGGCAATAATTTGCCTAAGACACAACTAATAAGTGTCATGTGGGACTTAAAAGATTTATAGGATTGTAGATTTAGCAGTAGAAGGAACCATATGTACATCTATTGTTCAGTAGTTTTTTAGCCCTCTTTTTGTGACCCCACTTGGGGTTTTCTTGATAAACATACTGAACTGGTTTGCAATTTCCCTCTCCAGCTCATTTTACAGATGAGGAAACTTAGGCAAACAAGATAAAGTGATTTGCTCAGGGTCACACATCTAGGAAGTATCTTAAGGCCAGCTTTGAGTTCAGGAAGATGTCTCATCTTTCTGAGAAAATGAAGTGATTCAGGAACATTTGTTACAGGCCATTAGAACTTAGTAAAGTAGTGTAAACTTGTTGAAATTGAATTTTTATCCCCTATATTTTATAGATTCATATAATTCAATTTCAAAATGTACCACATTTTCTATGATTGAAGCCTAGGAGTAATTAATATAAATTGGTTGTTAGAAGGGGAAAATTTTTGTACTTTTACCAAGATCATTTTCCTTAATGTCAAGGACAAGAAAAATAAGTGTATACTTCAGCATTCTCTTGAGGACTTGTTGACTTTGGAGAATGAGAATAGAATTGATTTAAAGATTTGCTAGGTTATTTATACTATAATTTGGTTCTAGTTGGCAGATTGAGAAACTGATAAATACATGAAGCAAGAAATATTTCTTGTATGTTGAATGTGATTTAGATTGTTTCTCTCCTATCTTTGAATATTAGGCTAGATTTCTTGGGAGGGAAGACCAAAATGAGATAGTCATTTAATGTTAGGTGAACATAGTGTAAAGATTAGCAATCACATCAAAATGGCATGGGGGGATGACAACTAATTTGCCTGTGTGCAACTTATTCTGTTAGTTGATAACCAGGATTTTTCTCTTGACTTTGCTCTTCTTCCAGTCCAAGTTGTTGGAATAGATAAGTCTCTTGCTCTCTCCAAACCTGACTCTGGATAGTAGTTGATTTGAGAGCTTTCTGAATATTAAAGTCTAATATAAGATTGCCTTGAATTTGAATTAGAAAAGCTGAAAACTTTTAGGAACAATGTTTTAAACTGCCTTAGATACTAGTCGTACTAGAGATGCTCTTTATTCTTTGCCTTCTCTTTCCCTACCTTCCACTCCCTTACTTCCCTCCCCCCCCCCCAAAAAAAAAAAAAAAAAAGCATCTGCTTCGGGACTGTTAAGCCTATTTAGTTGCTAAAATGGCTGAGATGAGATGGCAGTCAACTTTTTTCCTTGTCGTGGAGTGGAGGATCATCTGATGTTCTTAATGTGTATTACTATCTTCCATGTCTCTCTCCATCATGTTCAGACCCTTGGCATAGTCATCTGATTCATGAATACAACTTTTGGATATCTTAGCCTTGGCATTTGCTTCACCACTGCACCCTTAGGGCCCTGAAGTTAAACTTCCTGATATGTGTGGTCTCTTCAAGTTTAGAGTATGAGCTTCTTGAGGGTAGGGACTATTTCACTTTTTCTCTTTGTATCCCCAAGTGCTTAGCATAGTGCTTGGCACATAGTAAATGATCAAATGCTTTTTAATTCATTTAAAACCACTATATTTGGACCAGTAGCTTCTTTTTGAGGTTTGTTGTTGATTACTTTTCAATTGTACCTGATTCTTCGTGATTCATTTGGGATTTTCTTGGCAAAGATATTGGAGTGGTTTGCCATTTCCTTCTCAGCTCATTTTATAATGAGGAAACCTAGACAAGTGGAGTTAACTGACTTGCCCGTGATCACACAGCTAATAGTTATCTAGGGCTGGTATTGTGCTCAAGGCTTCCTATTCCAGGCTTAGAATTCTATCCACTATATCACCTAGCTGCCCTTTTTGAGGCAAACAAGTTCAAAAAGCTAGGATAGTTTATAGGGTTAGAAACAAGTTTAATTTAACCAAATTTAGAAAAATTATGATATTGTTTAAACATGACCCATATGAATTGTTGCTAGCTTAGAGTAATCGTGCTATACCTGTTTTAGAATGATTTTAAGATTATGTGCTAATTAGCTTTTTCTTTTGTCCCTGATGACTTAATGATTTAAATACACATTTAATTTATAAAGTCAATATACTCTGCATCTCAGTTTCTTTTATAATTGGCTATTCATTGTAGATTGAGATTTGTTTATGACTTGGGTTTTTAAGGCCCCCCCCAAAAAAAAAAAATTTCTTTTTCCTGTTCTGAAAGAAGACATATTCATTGGTTTCTTCAGATTGTGAATCGACACGGCCCGGAGGCAGATAGGCATTTATTACGCTGCCTATTTTCTCATGTGGATTTCAGTGGCGATGGTAAAAGTAGCGGCAAAGATTTTCATCAGGTACTTTTTGCATATAATTAAATTGTGTCTATTTCTTTTAACCAAACTTTTCAGTTTGAATATTTAGAAAATATTCAGTGACAAATCAGTTAAATAATTTGAATTTAATCCTTTTTAATAGCTGGGAGGAGATTGGTAAGAAATTTTAATTCATAGCTAAAAGACAGTGGAGTGATTATGCTTTGGGTACAGAACTTATCCTGAATCTAATTCAGGGAAAGCATGTTCTCTTTTTTCACCTGAAAGTGGAGTAGATGCTAACTGACTCTGTGGGATAATCTTAAGGGAGGTAGGGCACTCCTTCACCTACCCCCCCCCCCCCCAGTCAGAAGTTAGGAAGCAGCAGCTTCTCTTGTGGGGAACAGGAAACTCCTTGAAGTCAGAGACCTTCCTATTCTAGTTATGTAATGAATTTGTATTGTTGCAGAAAGCTTTTTGCTTAATAAAAGTATCACTGCGTGGGCTTAGTGGCATTTTTACTAGTTGTAAATATTGCATTTAAATCATAAAGATTTGTCTCATTTCTGTATTAAAAGAAGTTTTTGCTCATCTGCTTCGCACTAGTATTGATCATTGCATTTATTTAGCTATCTTTATAGTTTTGTTTTTCTAAAGTTAGTTTAAGCAATGAGGGGAAAGTATTCTAATAATTTATATACCCTTTATTTAAAAAAATTGTGAGATCAGGTGTTTTTAAATTATTACTTAATGCTTATGTAATACACAATTTGAATACTCACTAAATGCTCTTTTTTTGTAGACTCAGTTTCTGATTCAGGAGTGTGCATCATTGATTACAAAGCCAAATTTTATCTCGACGCTGTCCTATGCCATTGATAATCCATTGCACTATCAGAAGGTTTGTTATATTCCTTATAATTTTTATTCTGTGAACTGGGTATTAGATTTTTCAGAGGAGCCATTTTATCTTTTTCAGATGTTCTAGTTCATTATTTTGGTGGCAAAGATCTCAGTAAAGAATATATATTAACTAAACTCCAAGTGATATAACATCTTAGAATTTTGATCTTAGAGAGACCTTAGGGGGATTATCTGGTCAATCCTTGAATCTTGTAGATTGGGAAATTTTATTCCTGGACAATGTAAGTGATATTTTCAAAGTCAAACAAGTACTGAAAAGACTGACAAGACTGAAAAAAAACTGGGATTCAAACCCAGTTTTCTTATTTCCACATTTACCTTTCATGCTAGTTTTCATTGTAGTTAAATATTGGTATTGTGACCATGCCCCTCTCTTTTGAAATATAGGTGGCTTATGTGATAAAACAGACTTCTATAAAGTTTGGATCATGCTCTATAGTCTCCTTAGAAAGAGAAGAGGAAACTTGACTGGCTTTAAAACATAATGCCAGAAGATCTGGGCTCTGACACATTTAAAATTTGTGACCCTGGGCCATATTTACTACCTTCTTCATAGTTTTGCAGGAGAAATGTTACTGATTGAAAATTAAGAGTGATACGTTCTATAGGCCATAATTATAGGTTGTAGTGTGTTTTGTTGTAGGCAGGCTCTCTATAGAATAGTTTTGCTTATCTTCACTGATACCCAGATCAAGAAATATATAGAAGTTTTAGAAAATTTACTAAGTTCATTCATGTCTTACAATTTTATTGGTTTCAGAGTCTAAAGCCTTCACCCCACTTATTTGCCCAGCTGAGTAAAGTTCTCAAGTTAAGCAAGGTTCAAGAGGTAGGTGATTGTGGACAGTGAAAGTGGCTTAAGTTGAAATTATTATTTCAGGGTTTTTAATCTTAATCTTATTTTCTTATTTTAGGTCATTTTTGGTCTTGCTCTCTTGAATTCTTCTAGCTCAGATCTACGAGGTTTTGGTAAGTTGAGTATGTTTCAAAATGCTAGTGAATTTTGAATTCCTATTCTTTAATGTTGGTTTTGTTTTCTGCAAAAACTTTTAATCAAATTTCATAAGGTTCTGTAGTTCTTCTTTGATCATAAATTCCTTCCTTCTCCAAACTTCTGATAGGTAAATCATCCCTTGTTCTACTTTGCTTATGGTATCACCCTTTATGCCCTAATCATGTACCCATTTTGATCTTATTTTAGTCTGGGTTAAGAGATGAAGGTCTATGCTGAGTTTGACATGTTATTTTCCAGTTTTCCCAATAGTTTTTGTGAAATAGTGAATTCTTATCCTAGAAGCTGGACTTTGGGGGTTTATCAAATACTAAATTACTATAATGATTGATTATTATTTAATGTGTATTTGATTCCATTGATCCACCACTCTATTTATTAGCCCATACCAAATGGTTTTGATGACTGCTGCTTTATAATAGAGTTTTAAGTCTGGTACTGCTAGGCTACCATCCTTTGTATTTTTTTTCCCATTAATTCCCTTGATATTATTGCCCTTTTATTCTTTGATTCCTACTCTTTCAAAATGAAATGAAACTTACATAGGCCCAGATAATCAGATGTTTTATTTTCTGTGTAACCTTGGTTGCCTATTGGATGCTGAAATAATTATTTACCCAATTGCCACAGATCACTTTGTGATAACCCTAGCTGTTAGCAGCAGCACTTTGAAAGGAAGCCAGGCTGTGAAAAATCTGGAAAGATTTTGTAAACACATTTCCACATGTTCCTGCTAATTACTTGGAGCCATGGTACTTTGGAAATTTTCTTTTAACTTGATAGGCTACTACTTATTTTGGTGCTTATATATTTTAAAAAGCCACAACCATGACTTTATTTTTTTATTTTTATTTATTTTTTGCTTTTTTGCTGAGGCAATTGAGGTTAAGGGTCACACAGCTAGGGAATGTTAAATGTCTGAGACCAGATTTGAACTCAGGTCCTCCTGACTTCAGGGCTGGTGCTCTATCCACTGTGCCACCTAGCTGCCCCACAACCATGACTTCTAATTACTGTATGAACATTGTTTAATTGATGTCTTTTGTTTTTTATATCAGTCATTCCTAGTTATCACTTCTCCCCACCTGTCAGTAAACTGTCCCTAACATTTATGTAGTGCTCACTGTGTGCAAGGCACTGTGCTAAGTGCTTTATAATTATTATTACTTCATTTGATCACCACAGTAATCCTGGAAGGTAGTTGCTATTGTTGTCCTATTTTACAGTTGAGTAAATAGAAATTAAATGAGTTGTCCAGGGTCATATAGCCTGATTCGGGGCCCAACCCTCTATCCATTGTGCCATCCGGATGTCTCAAAAGAAAAATAATTAAGCACCGACAATCAACACAGTGACCAAGTTGCATAATAACCTGCCTTTAACCTTTCGTGGTTTAGCTTACAATATTTGTGTTTGGGGGGTGGGAGGGGAGAGCTTTAAAAAAGAAAAAAAAAAAAAAAAAAAACATTAGTGATCAGGCCCAGACTTGTCTGTGGGCATTTTAATGTAGCTTTACTTTAGAGTAGGGTGCCCTTTAAAATTGAATTAGTTCTTTATCAGGCTTGATTCTGGTCTGATGTGACAGTGTTAAAGTTGGTGGCAAAAAGAAAAAGAGTAGAATTTTTAGAGGTAGAGAAGTATTAGATTCTTAGGTTTTTTTTTTTAAATAAATAGAACAGAAATAATGGTCTATTGTTGATTTCTCCTTTTAGCGGCCCAATTTGTCAAACAGAAGCTTCCAGATCTTCTGCGCTCTTACATTGACGCAGACGTCAGTGGAAATCAAGAAGGTGGCTTCCAAGATATTGCCATAGAGGTCCTGCACCTCCTCCTCTCCCATCTCCTTTTTGGGCAGAAGGGAGCTTTTGGGGTTGGACAGGAACAAATTGACGCTTTTCTTAAGACACTGCGTAGAGGTAAGAGCCTTTTCTGTTTGGACACCTTTGTTTTAGTTGATTATTTTTATTTAGTAGGTGGGTGCCATAAAAGGAGACATTCACCCTTCTCTTGTTAAATGTCCTGCAAAAAGCATTTTGTATTAGAAATGCTTGGTGTTTCATCTTCTTTCACCTAACTTGGGATTCCCATTCTGGGGTCTTTTACTTGAAGAGAATATTAAGTGATCCAATAAAAGCTATGTTAAAACTGGAATTTGTACTTTAGCTGGAAGAATATGGTTCTCCACTTAAATCTTTTAGGATAAGAGCAATGAAGGTCTTTGAATGCTTTTAAAAGAGTACTTAATATGGTGTGAACATTGGGAGTACATCTGCCCTGGAAGCTAAACATGTTAGCAGTTGAGAGGTTGTTAACAGTTGTAAAGCTTTCCTCACATTTTGTTTTTCTCTTAGTAGTTTAGGTTAATTGAAATGCAAAATAATAGTTTTAAGCCTCACAATATGGCCCTGAAAGTGCCTGCTTTGGAAAAGGATCTTTTGATGGGATATACCTGTTCCGTATATGCCTATCTTGGTGTCTTCTCAGTTTGTGGACTCCATTTGGAGTTCCATTATTTCATCATCTTATTTAAAGGGAAGCAAATGGGAGCATTCATAGTTCAATACCAGCTATTGGAATGAAAATCAATTGGCTGTTCTCTCATGAGGAAAACTAAGTGATATTTTAGTTAATGTGAATGTCATCAAACTAACACCAATCAGTCATTTTTAATCTAATTAATATGAAATCTAAATTAAAAAGTTTTGTTAGGCTGGAATAATACAAACCAGCATCATCTTTTGTCCCCAAACCATTGCCTTCTGTGAGCTTTCATAAAGGATATTACCATCCATCCTTTCATTAAGCCAGGCCTGCAACTTTAGAAGCATCCTCAGCTTCTTCTGAATCTTGTCATTTCTGTTGTTGCAGCCTTTCTCACACATCCTCTCTTTACTCTGATCTGCCTCCTCAGTTTAGGCTGTTACCATCTCTCATCTGGGGCATTGAAATAGTAACTGGTCTGCCATCCACCCACCCAACTAGCAAAGTGATTTTCTTACACCATGGCTTCCTGTTACATGCAGGATCAAAGAGAGACTCTTTTATTTGGCATCTGCAGCCTGTCTCTTTCTTACTTTTCTTAGATTTACTTTGTGCCATTCCTCTTATATATGCTGTCCATTTCTCATTTCAGACCCAGTTGTCCCCATTCCTAAAATGCTGTCCTTTATCTTTCCCTCTTTTCCCTGGTTTCTTTCAGGACTCAACTTCTTCAGGAAGCCTTTCCCAGGCTAGTGCCTTCTCTGAGCTTATTCTTCATATTCTGTATTTATCTTGTATTTACCTGTTGTCTTCCACATTAGAACATGTACTGTCTGAAGCCAGGGCGGGTGAATTTTACCTGTCTTTGTATTTTTGATCCCAGTAGCTATGTTCCATCAGAGTCATCTATTCCGCAAGAGAACCGTGAGCAATACATATCTAAGCTTAACAGAGTCCTTAGCACATAGTAAATGTTTAATAAGTCTTTATCACTGACTTTTTTTTTTTATGAGGCATGGGAAGTAGGAAATTAAGTATTAAAATGAACTCAGTAACTCATCCTAGTATTCACTCCAGGATTGATTAAGACTGAGTTTTACTTTGACTAGGAGCCTGTAAATGATAGCAGCCAAGGTTTTTGGGAAGTAGAAAATGTATTGCTTACGATTTGATTAACGTAGGAATTATCTTAATTGCCACAGTGGATAGAATGAGCATTGGGCCTCTAGTCAAGAAGATTCAACTTCTAAGTAGCTATATGAACCCAGGCAAGTCCCATAATGCTATTGGTGTCAATTTTCTCATCTGTAAAAACTAATTCCTTGCCAAGAAAACCCCAAATGGGGTCACAAAGTATTATACACAACTAAAAAGTAACTGAACAGCAAGAAAATAATTGTTTAAGATAATTTGGTGAATAGAGTGTGGGCTTGAAGTCAGAAAAACTGACATTTTCCAACAGTGCAGTAGTATCACTCTCTACCCACAGTAATTCCCAGTGTTATTTTTTTTTTCCATTTGTGGTTATTCTTTAAGTAGATTTTATATTCACAATCTAGTAATGTTAAAATAATGCAAAATAATACTCTAGTCTTATTTAACTAGCTTTGTGAAGTTGGTCAAACCCTAACCATTACTTGCCTCAATTTCCTCAGCTGTGAAGATGGACATAATAATGGCACCTCTCTCACAAAGCTGTTTTGAGGATCAAATGAGAGAATATCTGTAAAGTGCTTAGCACAATTATATAATTATTAGCATAATTTGTATTAGTTTTTAACCATCCCTCTTCTTGAACAGATTTTCCCCAGGAACGTTGTCCTGTGGTGCTTGCACCACTACTTTACTCTGAAAAACGGGACATTCTAATGGACAGGATCCTGCCTGATTCTGGAGGGATAGCTAAAACCATGATGGAGAGCTCTCTGGCAGACTTCATGCAAGAAGTAGGCTATGGCTTCTGTGCAAGGTTGGTAGTGTACTTTGTAGTAGTACTATAAATTCCAGTATGGATTTCTGAAATGTGTTCCTGGTATATAATTTTGCCACCTTTGTCTTTATTTTGATTGTATTTTGAAAAGCCCAAAACAAACCACTGAAACCTTTTGTGTTTATTTGTATTTTGTATGATTGTTTCACTTTCTATTCCAGAGTCAGCCCCTGTAACAAAAAATAAGAGGGGGGAAAAATTTTCAGCAAACCAAATCAGTCTGTTGAAAAAGTCTGACATTATTTGTGTTATTCCATACCCATAATCTAACTCCACCTCTGCAAAGAAGGAAGGGGAGAAGGTGCCTTCTTTTTCTTTTCTTTGGTGCTAAATTTGGTTATGAATTCCCAGTATTCTGTTGTAAATGTTTTTTTGGTAGTTTCTGTTTGCGCTGTCTGCATTTTTTTTTTTTTCCACGTTTCCACTTTGTGTCAGTTTATATCGGTCTGTTTTTGCTTCTTTGTATTCATGTGTTGCTTATGGCTAATAATAATAATAATAAGCTAAAATTTATATAGTTTGTACTATGTTCCAGGCACTTGCTAAGTGTTTTAAAATTATTATCCCATTTGATCCTCACAACAACCCAAGTAGGAAGGTTGCAAATGAGGAGGCAGACAAAAGTTAAATGACTTGCCTCATGCATTACCCAACTAGTAAGTGTGAAGGCTGAATTTGAATTTGCATCTTCCTGACTTCATCCTGATGTTCTCTCTACCAACCAGTTGTCCTTTCCATAGAAATGTATTTATTCATGTACCTGTCATAACTTATTTAGCTATTCTTGGGTCAGTGAGCATTTACTTTCCCTTCCCTTTTTCCTTTTTTAAATTCCATGACCTCCTTCATTTGGGTATATGTGTGGCAATGAAACCTTTGGGTCAGAGATTATAAATATATGTTTAAAAGCTTCTTTCCATACAACTTCTTTCCATAATTTCAAATTATTTTCTAGACATCTACCAACAGTGCTGTAGTATCGTTCTCTACCCACAATAATTCCCGGTGTTAATTGTTTCCATTTGTATTCCCAATCTAGCAATGTTAAAATAATACAAAGGGGGACAAATTACCCAGACTATGTAATATGTACAAACACTCTTCAAAAATTGCTGGTCATACTTTTCCATTTATTTTGACTATTAACAAAGTTAATCCAAAAGTACCAGGGCTAGACTATGCCCTTTGAGAATAAAGACTGTCTTTTACGTTTCTTTGTATCAGTAACCTCAGTACTTAGCATCATGACTTGCACACTGTAGACAGTTAACAAATATTTATTGACTGTTTCATTTGTTAGTATAGCATTCTGTTATAAAGTTGACATTTTTCTTTCAGTATTGAAGAATGTCGCAATATAATCGTGCAGTTTGGTGTTCGAGAAGTCACAGCTGCTCAGGTTGCCAGGGTTTTGGGAATGATGGCTCGGACTCATTCAGGATTGACAGATGGCATTCCATTACAAGTGAGTATCAGAGACCAAATATTTTACCAACTAATTTGTAATAGTTTTATTTTCTTCATTGCAATTAAATTTTTCTGTGATTATTATTGCCTATCATTTCTTGTATTTCCTTTATATTTATTTCCTTTGTGTTTCCTTCTTTATTTCCTTTATGTTTCCTCTCATGTTTTATTTGCTAATAAAAGCTCCTCTTTTTCAGTCTATCTCAGCTCCTGGCAGTGGAATATGGAGTGATGGAAAAGATAAAAGTGATGGTGCACAGGCCCATACCTGGAATGTTGAAGTCTTGATTGATGTTCTCAAAGAGTTGGTGAGTTTGTTGCCATTCACTTTTTGAAGTGTTATGTGAGGTAGACTCCAAAAGGAAGACATATCAAGGAGTGAGCTGAGCTGACTGGTTGAAGATCAGTTGTATTCTTTTACTACATTTCCCTAGCAAATGAAATAGAAAAACATTTAGGTGAACAAATAAATAGACTTGTATGTCATGGTATAAATTTGTGAAAAGGTGACATCAAAGCTATTGGATACTAATGTTCATTCCTTCAGGATTAAGCCTTTGAAGACTTCTTTTGGGCACTAAAAGATAGTATCAGGAAAAGATAATGAGGAAGAAGCAGAAGAAATCACCCAGGGAAGTCTTTTAAAATGTTTTCTGAGACAAAGATTGAGGTTTTGAGGGGAGGGGGGCAGAAATTAAATGAAGGTCCTAGTTTGTCAGTATTAAAAACGTCCGTTGGAGGATAATTGGGAATGATAATAGTTTTCTCAAGGATAATACCTAAAATTATAAAACTTTATATTTCAATTTTCCTTGCCATTAGGTTAATCACAGGCTATATTACTATACCTTGAATAATTACACTATTCTGGAATGTTAAAATTCTACTTAAGACAAAACTAAATGGCATTTTAAATATAATTGAAAGAAAGTATTAAAATGAAATGTTTGTAGAGCTCTTGGCACCCCCACAAAAAAAGTCATGATGATGGTTTTAGGTTGTTTCTTAATTTAGATTAATACTTCAGTTAATTTTTTCTCTTTGTCGCTTTTGCTCCCATTATGGTATACACCTGTTGACCAACTTTTAAGTTTATTTTTCAAAATTTAAAATTTTTTGAAATGTTTTTTAAAAAGACTTTTAAATAAACCTTTCACCTTCATCTTAATAGTATAGTAGCAGTTTTCTTGTAAATTGAGATGAAGAAAAATAGTTGTCTAGACAAGGCTAATTTTACATGAGTTTGTACTTGAATTTTTGTTTTAAAAAGCACTTGATTATTATTCAGATTAAATTGTAGCCTTAATTTTTTTTTTATAATGTGAGCATCATTTAATTCAGTTTAATTAATACGTGCACTTATTTAAATGCTTGCCATAGTCTTTGGTTAGAAG
The DNA here is from genome assembly GCA_023553655.1 of Myrmecobius fasciatus. Classification (NCBI taxonomy): domain Eukaryota; kingdom Metazoa; phylum Chordata; class Mammalia; order Dasyuromorphia; family Myrmecobiidae; genus Myrmecobius; species Myrmecobius fasciatus. The sequence continues at coordinate 55,107 of JAJPUD010003151.1, read as the reverse complement.
GATTATATATAATCTAGTTTATAGAGAATGTTAACTAGAGCTTCAACACCATCATTTCGACTATTGGGCTGTTAAGTTTTCATGATGTGGTTATGATAGATATCTTACTTTTTTTTCCCCCCATTCTTTGTATCTTTCTGCTCCTGGTGAAGGTGGTAAAATTTTGATACAGGGACAATGAGGGATGCTCAAAGCATATGAATGGAGAGTTATAGCTTTCCTATAGCCTATTCATTAATTTTAAAAATATTTTATAAAGTTGGGCATTTCCACCTTTACTCTCTTTACATTGAATCTTCTTGGTCTGATAATATTGTTTTAATAGTACTACTGTAAGGGGAAAAAATAACCTATAAACTTTCCCCAACTCCAATTTCAGACGGCCCTAAGTTGTGCTGTTGGCTTATTTGTTTATATCTTTCCCTCCTGGTTTTAGAATCCAAGTTTGAATTTCAAGGAAGTAACTTATGAATTGGACCATCCTGGATTTCAAATTCGTGACAGCAAAGGACTTCAGAACGTAGTATATGGCATTCAGAGAGGTCTGGGCTTGGAAGTCTTCCCAGTGGATCTTATTTATAGGCCTTGGAAACATGCAGAGGGCCAGGTAAACCTATATTTAATAATTTTTCCAAGGAGAAGTAATAACAGTATCTACCTGGTGGATACAGTACTTTGTACCTTTATCACTTCATTTCTTGTTGTAAGCTAGGAATAAACTTTTTTTAAAAAATGTAATAGCACCTATATATAGCTTTAGTTTAAATGTAAGATGTGCTCAATTTAGATAGAACCCTCTAGCTGTTTGCACAAGTTTCCCAGAAGCAAATCATCACAATGCTTTCCTTTGTATTTTATAGCAGTAATTTGTAGGCATGTGAAGAGTGTCTGGAGAGACTCCCATTTTCTTGTACTGTTTAGTATGACATTTTGGTGCTTCATTTATTACATAAAAGGCATCTTAAATTTGGAGGAGTTGAATTAACAAATCCTAAGTATAGTAAAATTTGTATTTTTCTTGTTCTAGCTCTCCTTCATTCAGCATTCGCTGATAAATCCTGAAATCTTCTGCTTTGCTGACTATCCCTGTCACACAGTTGCCACTGATATCCTCAAAGCACCACCAGAGGATGACAATCGAGAAATTGCCACATGGTAAATCTTCTCTTATTTTCCTACAATGGGAATTGGATCTCTCTTCTCTCTTTTAATAACCAGTAAACTCAATGTGTTGTGTGCTGGCAGTAATGGAGCTAGGTGACTTTGTAGTTTGTCTGTTATATACTTTAAAGTGTGTTACGTGAAGAGTTATCTTTGGCAGTTTTCTTCTAGTACAAGAGATAAGTTGTGTTATATTTCCTTCAACTTCCTTTTATAAGCCTTGTATCTAATTCCTTGTTTTTGACCTATCTTATATTAGGCTTGTTCCAAAATTGAGAATATTAGCATGTGGTTATTGGATTTGAGGACAGAAATGTATATTTCCTGAAATAAAGTGTTAACTAGTTCTTTTCTCCTTTCCCTCATTATTTACTTTCCCTCTTCCTCTTATCTTTCTTTTTTAAAGTAAAGACAAAACAGCAACATAATTGTCATTTAATCAGATGTTCCACATAGGTTTACTTCATCTAAAAAGATAAACTGATTTATCTTCTGTGTGTGTGTGTGTGTGTGTGTGTGTGTCTGTGTGTGTGTGTGTGTCTGTCTGTCTGTCTCTGCGCGTGCGCGCGTGTGTGTGTGTGAGTGTGAGAGAGAGAGAGAAGAGTTTGAGATGTATTTTCTGCTGGTAAAATGGATTGTTTCTTTTGTCCTATCAACCCTAAATTATTTCTTAACTTTAAAAAAAATAGCTAAATTTTCTACCTTCCTTTTGTTTAAGGAAGATAACTTGGCCCTTCTCTCCCCTTTACCCCTCAATCCCCTCTTATTACCCCCCCCCAAAAAAAAAAAAGAAAACAAAGAAAGGAAGAAATTTTTATGTTAGGGATGTATATAAAACCAGCCTTTTAGAAAGGATATCTTTGTATCCATTAAAATCCTCTTTTCGGTTAAAAGGGATTTTAAGGCTTAGATCACCATTTATAAAATGAATGAGACACTACCTTCTCTTTTTTCTCTGATGGAGTTTATTTACTCACTCATCTCTGTTTAAAGCTGATTTTGGGTGAGAATGTGTGTAGTATCCTGTTCCCTCCCCATTTTTCTATAAAGTTAAAAATTATTGAGGACCACATAAATAAAAAGCAACATAACTTACAATTATTTCAGAAATATGGCAATTTTTTTTAATGCATTTCTTGGTTTTAATCATTTTGGGGAATGGAAACACTTTTTTCCCCCTTGGTAGTTGAAGGTTTCGTCTTGGCTCAGGAATAAGTCATGGACTGGGGAGAAAAGTCTTGGCTTCACCAGTATTAAAGGAGGAGCTTCCCATTCTGGTGTATTTTCAAAATCTTCCCCAGCCTCCATTTGGCTGGTGGTACCCTTCCCACGTTCTCACCCTGAAAGACAATAATCACTGTTTCTTTTTGGGAAAATAAAGACCTCCAGATGGAAGACATGAATGAATTTTTCAGGTTTTTTTCCCCATAGGATTATTAAGTTTAAGAGCATAGATTCTTTTTTTTTTTATTAATACTTTTTATTTGCAAAACATATGTATGGGTAATTCCTAAACATTACCCTTACAAAGCTTTCTGTTACAAATTTTTCCCCCCTACTCCCCACCCCTCCCCTAGATAGCAGGATATCCACTACATGATAATTATGTTAGAATACTTAAATCTAATATATGTATAGTTATTGCCACACATCATTTTTTTGTTGTTGTTGTTCAGGAGAAATCGTATCTATAAGAAAGAATAATCTGATAAAGGAAATACAATGCAAGTAAACCTCAATAGAGAACATGAAAATGTTATGTTGTGGTCCACATTTCACATTCCTCTCTCTGGGTGTATATGGCCTTCTTCACTGCACAATTGTAATTGGTTTGAAGCATTTCATTGTTGAAGAGAGTCATGTCCATTAGAACTGATCCTCATATAGTACTGTTGTTGCTGTGTACAACGATCTCCTGGTTCTGCTCATCTCACTCAGCATCAGTTCATGCAAGTCTCTCCAGGCCTCTCTGAAATCGTCCTGCTGGTCGTTTCTTACAGAGCAATAATATTCCATAACATTCATATACCATAATTTATTCAGCCACTCTCCAATTGATGGACATCCCTTCAGTTTCCAGTTTCTAGCCACTACAAAAAGAGCTGCCACAAACATTCTTGCATATGTGGGGCCCTTTCCTTCTTTTATGAATTCTTTGGGATATAAGCCCAATAGAAACACCGCTGGGTCAAAGGGTATACATAGTTTGATAACTTTTTGAGCATAGCTCCAAATTGAAGAGCATAGATTCTTGAAATCCTCTTTTCCATTTTCAGCAGAGATAGTTTGCAAAGTTGGAACTGTCACATCATATTTTACAAAGAAAACAAGATTTCATAGAATTTATTTCCATCTTGAAGTTATTAGGATACTAACCTTGAAGACTTAAGCTCTTTTATGAATATAAACAAGTGTCACTCCTTTTAGCAATTAAACCTATGAATAATGCAGTTTAGCCAAAGGATTGCTACCTTTGTTTTAAAGTTTGCTTTGATTAGTCTATTTCTTGGATTTTTGCCTACCACCCTGGTTGATTTTAATTCTTGTGATTGTCATCTGGATTTATTATTATTATTATTATTATTATTATTATTATTATTATTGCTGAATCAGTTGGGTTTAAATGACTTGCTAAGAGTCACACAGGTAGGGACGTGACTTGTTAAGTGTCTGAGATCAGATTTGAACTCGGGTCCTCCTGACTTCAGGACTGGTACTGTATCCACTGTGGTACCTAGCCACCCCTGCCATCTGCATTTTAATAGATATTTTCTGTATAAATTCATCATAAATCTTGTAATCATATGCTTTAGCTAGAGATTTCAAAATCATGTAGTCATTTTTGATTAAATGAGGTCCAAATCAATGCTCACACATAATTCACAATTCTTATTACCTAAAATTTGAAGTAATATTTCCTCAATTGTGAGGTTTATTATACATATGCTTAGATCTTTCTCTGTACCTTCAAAAATGCATTCTGCTCCTTGCCACCACTTAACACTTTACCACTACATACTCTGTTTCGACCTTTTGCTGTAGTTTCCCAAGGTATGTGATTAAACAATGTGTAACCAAAATGTTTATAGTCAGAAGCACAGGTTCATTGAATTGCAAGGAGGCTAATAATTCAGTGGTATATAAAATAATAAAAAAGGTTATCTTTAATAGAAAACTAGAATGGATTCTGGGATAAACTGTGTGTTGTGGTTGGTTGTTTCTAAGCTCAGGTCTCTAGGAGTGACAGTACAAACTTGGTTTTCTTATGCAATAGTAAGTCTAAGAATTTTAAAGGGTATTACTGCAGCCAAGCCCTTCTAATTTAGAATTTTATCACCTGTTAAACGGATTAGAATATAAAATTCAACTTTCCCCTGATGAAGGGATTTGATTTCCAAATAGTGTTTAAAAAAGAAAATTTCCCTTTTTGGGAACCTTTTTGGGAAAAAAAAAAGAAAAGACAAACCTTTTGATAGATTTAAGATTGTTCTCCTAACTTCAGTTTATTTGCCAACTAAAGATAATCTTGTTAGCCATATAAAACATTACATGTTAAGAGGCACAGCACTTTAAAAAATATATAGATACTTCCCAGTGATGAGATGCAGCATGATATGAGCATGCCCTTAGAGAAAAGACAAACCTAGGTTCACATCTGGCCTTTGTTGTGTGAACTGGGCAAATCACTGAAACTAAGTCTGTTTCCTCTGCACTGTCATGGGGTTGGGGTGGGGTGTCAAAGCATTGAACTCTAAAGTTTCTTCCACCTTTAAATCTGTGGTCCTGTAATTCTGTCGTGACTTGTCCTTTATTGTCAGTTATGAAAGTCAAACAAAATAAATGACCACAATCAAGTATTCAAGAAGTTCCTCTTTTGTGCTTGGCATTGTGCTAGGAGTGTATACATATATAAAATGAAACATTCCCTCCTTGTGAGTATCATACACTTTAATGGGGGAGGCAACATATAATTACGTGTGTGCATATATGTATGTATACAGAATAAACATTAAGACAGAAATACAAATAAACTGAAAGTTATATATAAATTGGGATATTAGGAAAGGCTTCGGCCTGCATTGCACGCATGGGAGATAGCCAGGGAAAATGCAGGTAAAAGTAACAAATGGAGTAAATACCTGGGAAAGGTCAGTTTGGTTAAATTACAGAGTTTTCGAGAGGAAATGATGTTGATGGCTTGGGGCTAGATTGTGTCAGGTTTTAATAACTGAATAGAGCTATTTTTTTTTCCCCTAGAGGCCATAGGCAGCTATTGGAGTTAGTTGAGTAGAGTTTGCATATTTATATTTGTCCTTAGGTGTGTGTGTGTGTATAGGATGGGTATGTAGTGGGAAGAGACTCAAGACATAGACTAAGAAGGAAGCTGTTGGAAGAATGTAGGTGAGCAATGATGACAGGCGGAACCAAGATGGTGGCTTTAGGAGTGGAGAGAAGGGGTTTTGGCAAGATACGGAAACAGAAACAGGTATTAAATTATGTCAAACTTAGAAACTTAGAGGATGGAAAGGGTTTTTGGGGAAAGTTGTTGAATATAGGATCTCTTTGGGACTTCAGTTTGAAATGACTAATAGGCAAATTATGAGGAGAAGCTGAAGTTCAGTAGATACAGGGGACTCATGGAGATCTGGGGATCATTAATGTACAGATGATCATTATTTTCTCTTTCAGTGGTGAAATGTTACCATAGGATTAGCCAAAATAGTAGTTTAAGAAATAAGGGCCTTTGGTTTCTTGTTGAATGTATAAACCTTAAGGATAGTAATATTTTTATATCATAGAATCTTGGTCTGAGTAGGTGAAAAATGGTAGCTTAATTTGGAAAACTTAGGGTTTTTTTTGTATGTGAATTCTCATATGCCATCTAACTTATATTTTGGTTAGGAAGAGCCTGGACTTGATTGAATCTCTTTTGCGACTGGCAGAGGTGGGACAGTATGAGCAGGTCAAACAACTCTTCAGCTTTCCCATCAAGCACTGTCCAGATATGTTAGTATTGGCCTTACTACAAATCAACACTTCTTGGCACACACTGCGCCATGAACTCATCTCCACCCTGATGCCAATTTTCCTTGGAAACCATCCCAACTCTGCCATTATTTTGCACTATGCCTGGCATGGGCAGGTAAGAATTCACCACTTTGCCTGTTTCACTTAAGTATTTTTTCCTCAAAAAATTCTCCTTATCTTTTAAATCGATTCCCTGCCTGTGTCCTGAAACTTCATGGGACTAAATGACTTAGGAAGACCTGTCTTCAAGACATAGACTTTTGTCTCTGTGATCCTGGGCAGGTAGATCTCTCTTTGCCTCAATTTTGTCAGCTGAAGATCTTACCAGCTCTAGATCTGATGTCATTTCTCTCATGATGAGATACTTTTCATTGTTTCTGATAGACAGAATTTTCTTGAACATTTCCTTTGTCTAATCCTTGATAATCCATGTTTCTGATATTTGTACTTGTTTCCAAAAAATGGGTTTTTTTTCCCCTTAACTCCTTAATGTTAACATTGCCAAATAGAACCCACCCACAGTTTTAAAAAATATTTGTGATTCTGTTTGTTACACATATATGTTTGTTGTTAACCTTTGAGCCTTGTTCTCAAAACAAGATTGTATAGATAATAGAAATCATGTGTGCTTTATCATTTTTTTCCTTAGCAAATACATAAAAAAACAAACAAAAAAAAAGTGTTTCTCAAAGTAGCTAGGAAATCTTGTCACTGTTAATCTAAGCCTTGTTAAGTATGGCCTTCCTACTTTAAAGCACTGAAGACTGTCATTATAAAAAGTTTTTTTTCAGATGGGCAATTTAATTTCCTTTAGTTTAATAACTGCTGTTTAAGGCTCTATAAATAGTTATGTATTTTAGTTTGCTTATTGCTTTCTAGTCAGTGAATATTTCATCCCAAACATCTGCATTCTGGTGAATAAGAAGTATGATAAATCTTTTTTTCTTTGAAAATTGTTTGTTTTTACAATATTGTCATAGTATAAATTTTTCTCTTTGTGTTTTGTTCACTTCATTCTGTATCAGTTTATGCAAGTCTTTTAAATTTCCACTGAACTTGTGCCTTTCATTATTTCTTATAACAATATTCCATTATATTCATGTGCCATAATTTCTTCATTTCTTGCTTCACAGGTTCCCCTAGTTTTTAGTTGTCACCTTGAAAAAAAACTGTTGTAAACATTTTTGCCCATACAAGTTGTTCTTAGATCTCTTTAGAGTGTAGCTCCTGTAGTTGGGTAACTAGGTCAAAGGTTATAAAACTTAATGGGCCCAATTCCAAATTGCTTTCCAGAATGGATGGACCAAGAGTACATTAATGTTCCACAGCCCCTCCAAAATGTGTTGTTTTCCTTTTTTGTCAACTTTGTCAATCTTATAAGAGTGAGGTAAAGCCTCCTCAGAGTTCTTTTAATTTGCATTTCTTCTCTAAGTGATTTATGTAATTTTTTGATAATTTGGATTTTTTCTCTGAAAACTGTGTATTTATAATTTTTGATCATTCATCTATTGAAAAATGGTTCTTAGACCATCAGAATCAGTTCTCTGTTATCTTGGAAATGAAACCTCTAAGGGGGGGGGGGAAGCAAACAATCAAACACACAAAAAAAAAATCCATCACCACCAGGGATATATTGTCTTCTGGGTCAGTTTAGACAAGTTAACAAAATTTCAATAGAAATAATGTATTTTTATAATTTAAGAGCAAATTATTTAACAGTATTAAGAAATAATATAGGTGCCATAATTGAGTGCTTGAGCCAGTTTCCATCAGTCTTTAATTTTTTTAAGAGTGAAAAATTTTTGGGTTATATTTTTCTAGTCATTGAGAATTAGAAGTTTTATTATCTTGAGATTTGTGGTACTTGAATTAATTTACCACAAGTCTCACCCAGAGTGTTCAGTGTCTTTAAATTGTTTCTGTCTTACTATGTAATAGGTTTTCTTTTATTTCAGCTAATACTTCTAAGCAGAGATGAAGTTAAAATGATAGAATTTGTTTTCTTAAGTAGGTTTGAAAACAGTTTCTCATGATTTTACTAAATTTCTGTTTTTTATCAGAAAGTCCATATGTTCTGAACTCTTTATTGGGTTGATTCATCAGGTACTCATGGTTTTAATACGTAGATAACCTCTGGTTGTGAGATAGTTGTTTATAAAATGGCCTTGCTCCTCTGCCTCTTCCTCTCCTTTAGGGACAGTCTCCCTCAATTCGCCAGCTTATCATGCACGCCATGGCAGAATGGTATATGCGAGGAGAGCAGTATGACCAGGCCAAATTGTCACGGATTCTTGATGTGGCCCAGGACTTGAAGGTGAGTTGGGGGTTATACTTTGTCATTGCTTTTTTTTGGTTTATGATAATACTCACATTTATTATTCTAGTACAAATGATGCCTCTAAGAATAATTGACAATTATAATAAGCTTTGACCATATCAGGATTTTAGATTTTTTTTTTGTTAGGTCAGCCAGCTTGTTAATTTTGCTCAGTAAGGTACTGCACTCTTAGTTTTAGCAGACTTTTCCTTAATTGTTATCAGAAGGTGATGGTATTAGTGTGCCTTTAGAAGGTCTAATGTTTTTTAACCATTCATTGTATTATAGCTTTTGTGGTCTTTAAGCCATCTGATGGTTTTCAATTTTTGGCTATTTTTATGTGTGATGTTTTTGTTACTGTTTCTTTGAGGTATCTATCGCCTTTCTGTGGACTTTTTATTTATTTGGGATGCAGCTTTTGGTAGCATAGCTGGTCTGATAGGACCAACAGGGCCTCCTGAAAGGTAGTTATCTTTGTTGCATCATTATTGCTCTCTGGGTGTGCTTTATATTTCTGATGTTTCAGTTGAGCTTTTGTTAGAGTAAGTTTCTGCAGAGATGGGATGTAGATTATGGCTTCACTTTACCATTTCAGTTGTCTTACTCTATGCTGTTACTTAGCTGCAGGTTTTCAGGTATTTTGGAAAGCACAAGGTCAAGTTTAGTTGGAAGGTAGTGTCATGCTTTTACATTTAGAACATTAGTTCTTATTGTAAGCAAGATATAATGCTGTATTAAATAGTACCAAACTATTTTTGTTGTTGCCAAGAAAATAGTAGCAGCATGCTTTAGACTTGTTTGTGAAAATGAGAGGGATTAGAAAGAATAAGACAGAGAGGGAAAGTTACTGATCTTTTGACTAGTAGTCTCTAATTTTTTTTCTTTAGGCCTTGTCAATGCTGCTAAATGGTACTCCATTTGCCTTTGTTATTGACCTTGCTGCACTTGCCTCTCGTCGGGAATACCTCAAACTTGACAAATGGCTCACAGATAAAATTCGGGAGCATGGGGTAAAGCAGGATTTTTCCTTTCATTTCTGATTTTTAATTTTGGTGATGAAAATTTGCTAAAGAAGTGATCTAGTTATGTAGCATTGAAGATGTGGAAAATGTTTTTGGTCTGATAGTTCAGTTTCCCTATCCCTTGTCCCCCTAAAAAAACCCTATTGAGCTGTAGTAGCTTAGTGCATTATTCTGTCTGATAACAATTGAGATGAAATTCAAATAGATTGAGACTTTCTCTTCCTCAGGAGCCCTTCATCCAGGCGTGTATGACTTTCTTAAAGAGACGGTGCCCTTCCATCTTGGGCGGCCTTGCCCCAGAGAAAGATCAGCCAAAAAGTGCTCAACTTCCTCCAGAAACACTGGCAACGATGTTGGCTTGTCTGCAGGCTTGTGCGGGGTAAGAATGTTTGTGGGAAATGTACTTGAAATGTGGGAATGAAACAAGTAGTAACAGTGGTTGTTTTTATATATCAGTTGGTCTTTGAGTACATTCCTTCCCTCCAGGTAAACCATTTCTTGTAACATAGACTAAAAAAGAGCAATTCAGCAAAGTTAATGAACACATTGACCTTATCTCAGTGTAACTGATAGTATACTACATACCATTCTTTTGTGCCTAATATAAATAGTAGCATTAATATTATAAATAAATTAACATAATAAAATAATAAAAAATGTGTTTAGCATTTTTTTTCCTTTTTTTACACTGGTAAATTAAATTCATGTACAATACTTTGTGTAGACATTCCCCAATTTAATTTTACTTTTTTTTTTTAATAGATATTTTCTATTACAAAATGTCCTGCTATGAATATTTTGCTGTATATAGGAACTTTTGGTCTTTGACTTCCTTAAGGTCTTTGCTCTGGTTAGATCTCTTTGAAACAGTCAGGATAGGGTAGCCATATTACGCAGAATCATTATACTTCCTCATAACTCCACCAGCTGTGTACCACTGTCCTAACATAAATAATAGCTTTTTGTGGGGAAAAAAAAGTCTTTCTCTGTCCATTTCCTTTTCTTTTAATACTTACAGGGTTTGAAGGCAAAGGCTGTTCTTAAAAAATGAAGACTTGAGCCAAATCTCTTTAAAATAATAATCAATTAGTCCTACATTCTCATTATAGAAGGACTTTTAACTTAGAACATTTTGATGAATTCTCTTTAGCTTATATATGGAAATAACAAAATTCAGAACCTGTACACTTTATCAACTTATGAATATCTGTCCCCCAATTATTGTGACCTTATAAGGCTTTCACCATTTAAGTTTTGTGTCTTAAAAGGACCTGACACCTCCTCTACTCATACCCCTGTCACCTTCGTCTAGGCCTCCTCTGGAGTTTAGTGCTGTCCTGCCTCTTCTTGTGTATCCTTCTTCTGTTCTTGGGTATTATTCTCTCTCCTGTGTTCTGCAATTTAACCACACTGACTTTTTTCTTTTCATTCTTGACCCCCAGTGCTCTATTTGCTGTCTTTGTCCGAGTTTACTGTCGCTGTTGCTCATTTTGGAAATGCAGGTGCTTCTCAACTCTGTCTCCTAGGGTCATTCTTTTTTAAGACACGGTTCGTGTATTACTTCCATGAAGCCTAATGTCCTTCCTTCCAAACTACCTCTTATTTAACTGCTTTCAATTTATTTGTATTTTTCTCTCTATATACCTATATATATTTGTGTTTCTTGCTACAATATATGATACTAATGAATAAAGAATGTTTTAATCTATGTCCTTTTATTCCCAGCTCTCAGTATGTAATACATACTGTATAAATGCTTGCATTGATCATAGATTTAGAGTAGGAATGGACCTAGAGACATTCAGTGATTTACCAATGATCAAATTAGCATTCAGAGGCAGATTATGAACTTCACCTTCACTATTTCTAGGACATGATCACAGTTACTACTTAGAGTTTATATTAAGGATTGTGGCTCTGGGGATAATTGAATGATAAAATCATAGATTGAATTAATTGTAGAGGACCTTAGATAACACCTCTGTGTCTTAACTCCTTTTTTCTGATATGGAAACAAACCCGGGAGGATTTAAGTGATTTACTTCTCTTCTCACAAATGGCCAAAACAAACCAAAATTCAAATTTAAGGGGGGGAAGTCACTAAATGTTGCTTTTTGTTTTGTCATGTTGTTTCCTAATGGATGTTTTTCATTTTGACAGGTTGTGATTAGGGTATTTTTCCTATTGCATTTCGACCAGTCATTGTATTATTAATGGCCCTATTTTTGGTGCTGTACAAAAACACTGAGACCTGCAATACACCTAATTAAATTTATAGATGTAGTTATAGCACATTTATTCAACAATTTGAACTGAATTGGAAAAGGATTCAGGAATTACCAACATTGGTTAGAAGTGCGTCAGTTTAGGGATGAAAGATAATCATTACTTTACATCTTTACTTGAAAATATGGTTTGTTTTTGCTCTTAGTTTATACATTTGGATTAAAGAACTCAAATTCAGTCCCTGAAATTCAAACAGTAATAGGCCAAGTAGGATAGTGGATCTGACCAAGGTAAATCGGAGATAGAAACGCTTAATTTTTTTTAATGAGTACCTGGCATAAGAGCATTCTAGAACATATATTATGTATCTCTTCCATTTCCCCAACTTCCCTTCAATCTGGTGTAGTGCAGCAGTGCCACCTCTTGGACAGTGTAGGAAGTTTTCCTTGCTTTAGTCTTTTCTAAAACTCTTAAGATAATGGACTAATCTTTTTATTTTGTTAGTTAAATAGGAGAGTTAGGAACAGCTCTCAGGAGAACATATTGACAAGTGGTCATTGTCTGCTTGAAGACTTGGAGGTCTTGGAAGGAAGGGGAACCTGTCATTCTTCTGGGCAGCCAGTTCTTGAATAGCTCTAATTGCCTGGCCTCAAGCTTAAATTTATCTTTTTATGTTGTTAGTTAACTATCACTGCTGCTTATGCAAACAAACAAACAAAAAATCACAAAATAAAACAAAACCCAAATCCTTCTCCCTCCTCATCCATGTCTTACTTTAGACTAAACATACTCAGTTCCTTCAACCCATTCTCAAAGAATAGAATTCTGGACCCTTCACCAATCTGTTTGAACCATGATGCCCAGCTCCTTCATCTTTCTGTTTTTAAAAGAAAATGACTAGGCACGGCCTTTGTTATAATAAGTAATTTTTGAAATGTGGTTAGATATCAGGAATGAATACTATGAATCTCTCAGGCTCCTGAAAGAACACAACTTCATAACACGAAATTTAGTTTTCTTTATAGGCATTTGGAGAGATAAACTTGAATTCTATTATTGAAAATGTATTCTGCATTAATGTACAATATTTTACCTAAATTATAGATTAAATAGGCTTTTATGGATTAGCCTAGAAACCTAACTCCCATTTCATAATTTTTCTGCAGAGGAGTTTTCTTAAATCATTCGCATGTTGTTTTCCTCACTGAGATGTGAGGTCTTTGAGGTCAGGGTTTCCACTCTCTTGTAGATTTGAGTTCATATCCAGCCTGTCACTAGCTGTGAGCCAGTCATTTAATCTCTTTCTGCTTCAATTTCTTCAACTGTAAGATAGGGATGATAATAGCACCCTCTTCCCAGGATTTATTGTGAAGATATAATAAGCTAGTATTTGTCAGATGCTAAGCACAGTGCCTGGCACACAGTAGGTGCTGTAGAAATGCTAGCTATGGCTATATCTCCTGTATTTAGCACAATGTCTGACACGTAGTAATATTTAATGTGAATGGTTTTAGATTTCGCTTGAAACCACTAACTTAGGAAATTTTAAGACAGCAGTCTGCAAATTGGAAATGGTCAGTTTCTAGTAGATCAGATTCTCTTCTGCTCCCATTACTTTGTTCTTAAATATATGATACTGTTTAGTGAAAGTAGACTTTTTCTAGAGCAGGGAATTCAGATACCATTCTTATCCCCAAGGCTTCATTATGTGGTGACCATTGTACTCTTTAACTTTAGAGCTAAAAAACCAAATGCTAAATGATGAGTTAGTGGTGAAATAGGTCCCTTTATAAAAGAAATAGATTGAGTCTTCATAAAGAAATCAGGAATGTACCTTTCTGTCTTTTCCTGACTTCTTTCTCTGCCTCTTTGTATTTTCCTGTGAAGATCAGAACAGTAGCTAATATTTGATCTACAGAGTCTGTATTCTTTATGACTTAAAAGCCCCAAACTTAAATTGAGGTGAGTTTGAGCTTGTTTGCCTGAACCTCATTGACCTTCAAGCATTTTACATGAGTTGATATTTTAAATTCACTCTTGGTATAAGGATGTGAAAGATAATTTATTTTTTTCTTTTCTTTTCTTTTTTTTTTTTTTTTAATATTTTTTATTTGCAAAACATGTATGGGTAATTCCTAAACATTAACCCTTACAAAGCTTTCTGTTACAAATTTTTCCCCCCTACTCCCCACCCCTCCCCTAGATGGCAGGATATCCACTACACGATAATTATGTTAGAATACTTAAGAAATCGAATATATGTATAGTTATTGCATCATTTTTTTGTGCAGGAGAAAAGATATCTACAAGAAAGAATAATCTGATAAAGGAAATACAATACAAGCAAACCTCAATAGAGAACATGAAAATGTTATGTTGTGGTCCACATTTCACATCCCTCTCTCTGGGTGTATATGGCTTTCTTCACCGAACAATTGGAACTGGTTTGAAGCATTTCATTGTTGAAGAGAGTGATGTCCATTAGAACTGATCCTCATATAGTATTGTTGTTGCCGTATATAATGATCTCCTGGTTCTGCTCATTTCACTGAGCATCAGTTCATGCAAGTCTCTCCAGGCCTCTCTGAAATCGTCCTGCTGGTCGTTTCTTACAGAACAATAATATTCCATAACATTCATATACCATAATTTATTCAGCCACTCTCCAATTGATGGGCATCCCTTCAGTTTCCAGTTTCTAGCCACTACAAAAAGAGCTGCCACAAACATTCTTGCACATGTGGGTCCCTTTCCCTCCTCTAAGATCTCTTTGGGATATAGGCCCAGTAGAAACACTGCTGGGTCAAAGAGTATGCTCAGTTTGATAACTTTTTGAGCATAGCTCCAAATTGCTCTCCAGAATGGTTGGATCCGTTCACAGTTCCACCAACAATGCATCAGTGTCCCAGTTTTCCCACATATCCTCCAACATTCATCATTATCTTTTCCTGTCATTTTAGCCAATTTGACAGGTGTGTAGTGGTACCTCAGAGTTGTCTTAATTTGCATTTCTCTGATCAATAGTGATTTGGAGCAACTTTTCATATGACTAGAGATGGTTTTAATTTCATCATCTGAAAATTGTCTGTTCATATCTGATCAATAGTGATTTGGAGCACTTTTTCATATGATTATAAATAGTTTTAATTTCCTCATCTGAAAATTGTCTGTTCATATCCTTTGACCATTTTATCAATTGGAGAATTGCTTGAATTCTTATAAATATGAGACAATTCTCTATGTATCTTAGAAATGAGACCTTTATCAGAACAGTTAAATGTAAAGATGATTTCCCAATTTGATGCTTTCCTCCTAATCTTGTCTGCATTAGTTTTGTTTGTACAGGAACTTTTTAACTTAATATAATCAAAATTATCTATCTGGTGTTCAATTAAGAGTTCCAGATTTTCTTTGGACATGAATTTATTCCATCTCCACAGGTCTGAGAGGTAAACTATCCTATGTTCTTCTAATTTGGTTATAATATCACTCTTTATATCTAGATCATGAACCCATTTAGATCTTATCTTGGTGTGCGGTGTTAGGTATGGGTCCAGCCTTAATTTCTTCCACACTAGTTTCCAATTTTCCCAGCAGTTTTTGCCGAATAGTGAGTACTTATCCCAAAAGCTGGGGTCCTTGGGTTTATCAAACACTAAATTGCTAACATTATTACCTAGCTTGTCCTGATATCCTATCCTATGCCACTGATCGACTGCTCTATTTCTCAGCCAGTACCAAATGGTTTTGATGACCGCTGCTTTATAATATAGTTTTAGATCTGGTACAGCAAGGCCACCTTCATCAGTCTTTTTTTTCATTAATTCCCTTGAAATTCTTGACCTTTTGTTCTTCCAAATGAACTTTGCTACTGTTTTTTCTAGGTCTGTAAAATAATTTCTTGGGAGTTTGATTGGTATGGCGCTAAATAAATAAATTAGTTTGGGTAGTATTGTCATTTTTATTATATTTGCTCGGCCTACCCATGAGCACTTAATGTTTTTCCAATTGACTAGGTCTGATTTTATTTGTGTGGAAAGTGTTTTGTAGTTTAGTTCATATAGTTTCTGACATTCTCTTGGCAAATAGATTCCCAAATATTTTATGCTGTCATCTGTTATTCTGAATGGAATTTCTTTTTCTATCTCTTGCTGCTGAACTTTGTTAGTAATATATAAGAATGCTGATGATTTATGTGGATTTATTTTGAATCCTGCAACTTTACTAAAGTTGTGAATTGTTTCTAGTTTTTTAGTTGAGTCTCTAGGGTTCTCTAAGTATACCGTCATGTCATCTGCAAAGAGTGATAATTTGGTTTCTTCATTACCTACTCTGATTCCTTTTATCTCTTTTTCTTCTCTTATTGCTAAAGCTAACATTTCTAATACAATATTAAATAGTAATGGTGACAGTGGGCAGCCTTGTTTCACTCCTGATCTTATTGGGAATGGTTTTAGTTTGTCTCCATTACATATGATGCTTGCTGATGGTTTTAAGTAGATGCTACTAATCATTTTAAGGAAAACCCTATTTATTCCTATACTCTGGTGTTTTTGTGAAGGATAATTTATAAGCAATTTTCTAGAATGCTTTGATAAAGATCTAATGGGGAATTGCCTAAGTTTCAGAAATCAAAACAGTATTAGAATTTTGGTGTTCGTCATTTAAGTGATTCTTTATAAGAAGGGAATAACATTTTATATATATATTCCATTATGCGCCAATGAAATGTTTCATCTTAGAGTTTTGTCACCTTTCTGTCCTGATAACAAATTTTTTATACTTCTACAATGAGGAAAGCATTGTAACCTGTTAAGCATTGTTGGCTACAAATCTGCTATAACAACAATTGTTAGCATTTAAATAGCAGCTTCAGATTGGAAAAGCTCTACCTGTGTTCTGTTATTACTTGAAACAATCCCATGAGGTGGATCTGTTATTATTATCCCTATTTTTCAGATGAGGAAACAGGTGGAAAGAAATTTTAAGTGACTTCCCCAATGAGGTGGAAACTGAACTAAGGTCCTGACTCTAGGTCCAGAACTTTTACTTGCTTAGAGAGAAAATGCCAAACATTATCTCCCAAATATGAGACATAGATTCATGCCTGTTGTCTTGATTTACTTTGGGTGTCACATTTTCATAGGAAACAGAAAATAACATATTAGTGCTTAGTTGCATTTTAATTTATTTTTTAATTTTCTAAATTTTTTGAAATTTTCTAAGTTCTGTTTCTGTCTAGTCATTGAGACTTTAATTTTTAAATATTTGTAGCAAATTTCTAAAGTCTTTGGTTAGAACATTCATGGACTGAGCTTTGCTTTATTTTTGTTTGTTCCCCTTTTCCCTTCCTCATAATTTTCAGATTTTTTTTTCCTTTAAAAAAAAAAGTATCTAAAAGTTAAAAAAAAATCTTTTAAATCAGGAATATTCTCTTTTCCTTCTCCCTCCATTTAAGGGAAAAAAATAAAAAAAAGCATTTGTTGCAAAAATGGAGAGTTAAAGAAAACAATGATTTCCAGATTGACCATTTTAAAAAAAGGTCTCATGGCTCTCTTCAACAATGAAATGTTTCAGACCAGTTCCAGTTGTTCAGTGAAGAAAGCCATATGCATCCAGAGAGAGGGATGTGAAATGTGGACCACAACATAACATTTTCATGCTCTCTATCAATGTTTACTTACATTGTGTTTCCTTTCTCAATTTTCTTTCTTGTAGATACGATTTTTCTTGCACAAAAATGATGTGTGGAAATATGTATACATATATTCGATTTGTCAAGTATTTTAACATAATTAACGTAGTGGATATCCTGCCATCTAGGGGAGGGGTGGGAAGTAGGGGGGAAAAATTTGTAACAGGAAGCTTTGTAAGGGTTAATGTTGAAGAATTACCCATACATAATGTTTTGCAAATAAACAATTTTAATTAAAAAAAAAAAAGGTCTCAGTTTATATTGTATCTTTTATTTCTTTGTCAAGAGAAGGGTAGCATATTTTATCACTAGATCTCTGGAATAGTATGAGGTCATTAAGCTAAACAGAGTTCCACAGTTTTTCATAGTTGTTTACATTACTTTTTTTTTTTTTTTTTTTTTTAATAAATTATTCTTGTGATTTTGGTCCCTTTGCTTTGCATTAGTATATACAAGTCTTCTAGGTTTCTCAGAAACTATCACTTTTATTATTTCTTACAGTGTAGTGGTATTTTGCTCCACATTTATATCCTCCTTTAATTATACTTTAATTGATGGGAATTGACCCCTTCAGTTTCCAGTTCTTTACCACCAAAAAAAAAAAGTGAATATTTTTGAATACTTTATACTAAATGTGTTTTGCTTAGGACTAACCCCTCCTTTAGCATATTCTTCCTTTAATTCTCCATAGTCCCATTTCCCCCTTCTATTTCTATGTTGAGTAAAAATATTTCTGTATCTGTGTGAATTTTTGCGTTCATTTTTTGACCAGATTGACTGAGAGTGAGGTTTGAATGTCAGCTTTACTATTTTCTTGTTTATATAGACTTCTTTTGAAGTCCCTCAATTAGTTATGTGACATAATTTTCCCTAATTTCTCTTCTCTGCTTCCCATTGCATTCTTTTTTTCTCTCCATTTTGTTTTTAGTATTAAGATATAACAGAATCACTCTAAGGCATACTGTCTAATATTACCACTATGATCCCTCATGACAATAGGTGTCAGAGGGGATGTATGTGAGACCTCCTCCTATTAGAACATAAGCAGTATATTCTTGTTTAGTGCCTTGTGACTGTTCATGTTTCCTTTTGTATTTTTCTTGACTCCTTTATTTGCTTTTCATAATTTTTACTTAGCGTTGGTCTTGTCACTACAAATGTTTGAGAGTCCTTTTTCATTAAAAGTCCATTTTTATTCTCTGTAGGATTTTGTACTCAGTGTTTCTTGGCAAGTTATTTTTGGCTATCACTTATATCCTTTGCCTAGTGGAATATTTATTGTCTTCCTAGCTCTCCACTCCTTATTGTAATGGCTGCTAAATCATGTGAGATCCTATGGTTGCTCCTTGGTGCTTGACTTCTTTATTTCTGGCTGTTTACAGTATTTTTTCTTTGACCTGGAAGCTCTGAATTTTAGCTATGATATTCCTGGAAGTTTTGATTTTAGTGTTTCAGGAGGTGACTGAATTCATTTCGTTTCTAGTTTTGTCCTCTAATTTGAAGAGATTTAGTCAGTTTTCTTTTTTTTTCCTCTTTGGTTATGGCTTTTGAGATGGTTTGATTTTAAATACTTTCTTCTTGATCTGTTTTGAAGGTCAGTTATTTTTTTCTATGAAATACCTTACATTTTCTTGCATATGTTTGTCTTAATATTTCTTGTTGCCATATAAAGTCATTAGCTTCTATTTGGTCCATCCTAATTTTCAAGGAGTTTGTTACTTGGGCCAGATTTTGTACCTCTTGTATCTTTTAATTCTGATTTATTTCCACAGCTTTCCTATCTTCTCTGGGTTTTTTTTTTTTCCCCCTCTAGTACTCAATCATTTATATAAACATTTAAAATTTTTTTCTAGTTGGATTTGTGTCCAAACTGTTTTTCTTTGAGCCTTTGCTTGTGTTTTGGAGTTATTCGTGCCTCTTCATGGTAATAGCTTTTTATGGTGAGGTTTTTGTTTTTTTTTTTTTTTGTTTGTTTGTTTTTGTTTTTTTGATTGTTTGCCTGTTCTTCCAGCCTAATTTCTGATGTCAGACTTTGAGCCAGGTTTTGCACACTTCTGGAGGGACTGTGCGGCCTGCTCTTGCTGCTACAGTTCAGAATAAATGAGCTGCAGATACCCTTTGGCTTTGGGATTTCTACCCTGGTTATTCCACTTCAGATGGACTAGAAACTGCAGCTGAGACTATCACCCCCTAACCCATTGAGTGAGTTCATGGCTGTGACTGGTTTTGAGACTCGATTCTTGCTCAGCATGAACAGCTAAGCATCTAGATTGCTCTTTGCCAAGGAATGTCAATTCGATTGAGCATGAGAGCTCAATCCTCTCAGCCCACCCTGCTGTGTTTGTGGTCTTTAAAGGGCAGTGAGGCTGCCACGAGGTACACATTCTCACTACGTGGAACTTGTTGTGGGAGCTCCCAGGACCCTTACTTGCCCCATGCTAAGTCTTTTTTCAGGCCCTGGATTGGGACATGGTTTATTGTGATTTGTTCTTGGATTTCCCCATCAAGATAAGGTCTGATGCATTTCTAGATGTCACTGGAGGGGCTTTGTGGTAGGAAGCTTGCTATACATTTTCTTGGTGCTTGGGCATCTTGGCCTCTACTCTTTTAAAATGTTTGTTAAGGGCTCCTTTTTATTTTGTTGGGATTTTTTCTTTTAATGGTTAACATTGTATTTAGAAATGAAAGTATCTCAAAAGTCCATGTAGTTTTAAGTTTTAATAATTGTTAAAACTATTTTAATTAATAGCTGTTGAAACTAATAAAGCTTGAAGCTGTAGGAAAGCTTTCGGGTCCCCTGTATATCTTCCTTAACCTTTTCTCCTATGAGAAGCTATGATCTTTTATAAGTAAGAATTGGAAAAGGGGAAAAAAAAAGAATTGGGTAAACTCCTCAGGTTGTTGACCATAGCTAACAAATCCCAATTCTTCAGAGAAGGGAGGATTGTATTTTTCTCAGTTATAATAATGTGCTCTTCAGTTTATTTATGTTATCAAATTGTTTATGTTGTTATTTGAACTATTTACCTTAGACTGAAGTAGCCTTTGGAGATTCAGATAGCTAATATCAGCCAAACTGAATCGCAGGTATTTGAATTTGTTATTTTAGTCATATAAAAATTTTCATGCTTTTTCTTTATTATAGACATCAAGTTCTTTAGGACCAACACAAAGTCAAGCTTAAATTTAAAATATTTATAATTACCTGAATGGAATCATATTTCTTCATATGTTGTCAAGGACCTTTTTAGGAGTAATTAGAATGATTGAAAATATAAAATTAAGTAAATTTAGAGAAGGGTAGTAAGGGGAAATTCTATTTTAGAAGTTATTGATCATACATAGCCTACAAAATAATCTGCAGTCAATGGACTTCAAAGAAGAAAAAAGTTTTAACTATGATGTGGTACATTTGATATGCCAGAAGTAACTAGTATGATAATGAAAGGACAAAGAGAAAACAGATAAGTTACTACTTTGTATAGGAGTCAAGGGATGTAGCAACAACACTTTTATCTTCTTTTGATTTTGCAATACTTAAATCCGTATTTATGTCATGGATTATATTATTAAGGCAGAGAAAGAAAACAAATTAAAAATATGTTTTGTGTTTGAGTAAAGGAAAAAAGGCTCCTTATACCTCATGAGAATTTAATAACTTGTTTCATTTCATTGATCACTGCTAGGCACTCAGTAAAAAATAATTTTTGTAGAAGGAAGTTTTTCTACTTGGACAGTCTGTCCTTATATTAAGCAGAAAAATGAGATAACAGAAAGTAATGGACTTTGATAGATATGGGCCTGTTAGACTTTTGTTCCTCTCAGCAGGTCTGTATTCTGTTGTCATTATTATGTACATATTTGTTTCTCTTCTAATTTCATATTGTAAATTGTTTCTAAAAAAAGTTGTGATCTCAGACTTAGGCTTATATTTTATGGGAAATAACATTGCTTTGGTTGTTGTTTTTTTTTTTAACTCTTTGGTTGGTTGGTAGTTTCCCTCCATTTGGTATTCTATTTACTATATGACTATAACTAACTTATAAATAGCCATCACTGTTTTGTAAGAAAATAACTTTTTAAATTCTTTGAATAATTTCCAACTATTTTTCCCTTTAAACATCTAGAAATTCAACTTTTTTTTTTTATTGCCATCACGGAGAACAATTGTTCTCATGAAACTAATTAAACATTGTTACTATAAGTAAAAGTTTGCCGATTTTGTTCCCACCTGTGGTTATGATTTTCATTAACCAATGTTTTGACCACTTATCCCTTTAAAAAACCTAGGCTTTGTAAATATAGTTGGTAGCCTTGGTTTTTTTTTTTTTTCTTTGTGGTTTAGTTTCATTCTAAATAACTTTCTTTTGAATCTCCTACCTGTTAATTTGCATTATGTTTTTAGCTCAAAGGGATGTTAAAACACATCTTAGATTTTTAAACTGTCATTCCTCACTTGGTATTGTAAAGAGAAGCTTTTCATAGGCTCATTCATATTTGTCTTTGAAACTTACAGTTAAATAGAGTTTAGACATTAAAACATTTAAGTCACTTTTGTAATAACCTCTACTTTTCAATGAGGGGGAGGTTACCATTCTGAGACTTGGGGAAGGGGGGAAATAGGATAAAGTAAAGAATGGTTTCTTGTCAATGTTTAAAGAACAAAGTAAATGGGAAAAGGAGATAAAGTTCTTTTTGGTGCCTCTCATCTTCCTTCATCTGTTCTCCTGATGGTGGGGGAGAGTACCTGCTTAATACAGGAATGAGAGACCCTTACATAGGGTTTAGTATAAACTCATCAGTTAATATTTGAATGGCTTTTGTTGTGGTGTCATCATACATAGGTGTAGAATGTGCTTGTGTATTCTTGCAAAGATTACACGTTTTGACAAAGTAGTGGAGATGGGACTAGGATTGCTTCAGATTTTTTGGATCCATTGTCTTTATTTAATTTTTAAAAGGTTGGCAATTTGATACCTCAAGAAAAAAATATGGCTATGGCTTAATTAACTTTTTTTTTTTTTTAATAAATCCCATTGTATTGTGTCACAGGTGAAGAGACCCGCACCAGAAATCCATGTTAACATTTTCAGAAAATCATAGTATAGGGATGTGTTAGGAATGTTATGTGGTATTTTTGTTAATATGGTATATTTGACTTTATTCTTTCTTTTTCAGGAGTGTTTCTCAAGAGTTGTCAGAAACTATCCTGACCATGGTTGCCAATTGCAGTAATGTTATGAATAAGGCTCGACAGCCACCACCAGGAGTTATGCCAAAAGGACGTCCCCCTAGTGCAAGCAGCTTAGATGCCATTTCTCCTGTACAGGTATATAAGTTTTGAATACATACTATGATCAGTGAAGGTATTTTTTGCCATCCATATTGATTAAATAAAGTGAATTTTTACAGCAACACATTAATGAAGGGGCGGGGAGGAGGGTTAAATTTAATTGCATGTGAAATTTAAAAGTAGATCTGTATGACAGCATGGTGGTTAAGCATTATTTTAACTCTTAGGGACTGCAAAGCTTTGAGGTTATTTTTTAGATAAACGGATAAAGTTGTTGTTGGTTGTTTTTTTTTTTAAATAAGAAAACTGCTTAGACTCTTGAGGAATGAATAAGCACTGCCTTTGAACCTGATATGTCTTGTTTGTAGCTTCTCAGGCCAAGCAACAGTGCTAGAGCATAAGGACTTGTTATAACTGGGGCTCTTCAGGTTTCAACTGAACTGCTCTTTTAAAAACAAGGTACATTTAAGTTACTCATTGCCACTGAACACCCTTCTCCTCTGAGAGCAATTTATTGCTTCTCTCAGCTACATTGGGGAGACGGGGAATGAAGAAATTTTTCTTGAATGAATGACATGAGTTATCAAATTCTAAATTCAGAAAGAAGGTTTAGAATAGTATAATCAAAAACGTCCTCATTGGAAAATTTTCTTACAGATATTCTAAAATACTTTTTATAAAATAATATACACTAGTACTATGTTACTCAAGGCCTCCAAATTTTTACTAAATTTATGTTTTGAATGAGATTCTTGAATGATCTTTACTTTTATCAGCAAAGGAATCTATAACTCATTAACTCCTGCACAATTTATCTTCCGGCATGCTACTTTAAGGGGCCAGATGAGCTCTCAAAGATATTAGATTGGTGGGTTCTTTTGGGGGTTTTTTTTGGTTTATTTGTTTGCTTGTTTGTTTTTTTAATTTCTTGGTGTTAAATTTATCAGATGAAATAGTCTTGGTGTGGTCAGTTTGGTACTCTCTGTGCTTTATTTTATGGTTCTGGAGTTTGGCAAATCTTTTTTAAAATAAATGCCTCAGAGTCTCTACTTTTGAAAATATAGACTTTAATAGTCATAAAATGTGTGGCTACTGATTCTAGTTTTGGGATAATTAAAAACCATTTTTAAAAGTTTTGAACAAGTTTGCTTTAATTTACACTAATGTCAGTTTGTTAACTCTCTTGGCTGAAGCCCCTGGTGATATTCCTTTGTCTTTTTTAGATTGACCCCCTTGCTGGAATGGCATCTCTTAGTATAGGAGGTTCAGCTGCTCCCCACACCCAAAGTATGCAGGGTTTTCCTCCAAATTTGGGTTCTGCTTTCAGTACCCCTCAGTCACCAGCAAAAGCCTTTCCACCCCTTTCCACTCCAAATCAGACTACAGCTTTCAGTGGCATTGGAGGGCTCTCTTCACAGCTTCCAGGTAAGGAAATACTTGTAAAAACCACGTATTATATTGTTCAGGGTCATGACTACCTGGAGTTACTTTGGTGTGTAAACTAAGTAGACTTGATAATTTAAGATTACAAGTAATTCCCTAACTTGGTAAGAAGGAAAGAAACTTTTTTAAAAGTAACAATTCAAATTAACCTCTTGAAAGTCAGGATGGCTATATTTTCATTATAGAGTATTTAATATAATTAGTGTAATTTTTAGTTTGTGAAGTTCACATGGCATTTGAATTGTTGTTTTCTCTCTTGAAGGTTGCTTGAAACAAATTTCACGGCAACTTGAAGGGATGGGGTATACGATCGGGTGCAGGTGTTAATCTTTTATTAATGCATCAGTAACAGTCCAGTTATACACATTAAGGTTTTACAAGTTTATCTATAATTCTTTCTCTTCCCAATGTGTGCCTTGACAATGAAGGGTGTGCGTGTGTGCGCACATAGCACACATGTACATACATATATGCATATGTATGTTTACCTTCCGGTTTCTTGGATAAACAAAAGGTCTAGAATCTCAAGGGATCTAATGGAAAAGGAATGAAGGGGAATGACAAGTGAGTTGTCAAGTTATACCATAAAGTAGTAATTGTGTCAGCATTGCTTGGTACTTTTTTGAAAAATAATGAGCAGACTGGATGAGGAACAGTATAAAAGAATTAATTTCAAGAACATACTATTCTCTAAGTCTGAGACTATAAATTACTTGAGAAGGAACAACTCTGCCAAAAATTTCTGGAATAACTGGAAAATTTTCTGGCACAAATTGGGTTTAGACCAGTGTGTTAGGCTTTTTTTTTTTTTTTTTTTTTTACCACAGTTAGCTGTAAATGGATACATACAACTTAGGGATAGCCTTTAAATTTCAGAGCCTTTTCTTGGAACTATCTTAGCTATGGCTATTCTCTTTTTCTCTCTCCTCACCACTCATTTCCCTTGGTGTTTGTGTGTACTTGTGTTAAATAATCTTGGAAGGCAGCATAGTGAAAATCATTCTTAAACCAAAATATATTACGGTTTTGGTTTTGGGGTTGGGTGGGGGTGAAAATCTGTGTTCTAAGTAAAATAATATGGATCTCTGAACTTGTTATACTTAAGTTTGAAGAAAATTTACTTGTGCAGTAAGAACACAATGTAATTTTAAGTTTGCAAAAGGGGAATATACTTTAAAATACATACAACTATTCTAACCATATGCCTTCTTTTCAGTAGGTGGTCTTGGCACAGGTAGCTTGACTGGCATAGGAACTGCGGCTCTGGGACTCCCTGCAGTGAATAATGATCCATTTGTGCAGAGGAAGCTGGGCACCTCCGGACTGAACCAACCTACATTCCAGCAGAGTAAGATGAAACCTCGTAAGTGGTAGTGTTGTCTGTGGCTGTGAATGTGACTGGACCGTAGTCAAGTAGTGCTTGGGAGGTTGGGTCAGTTTTATTGGACCTAGATAGTTGGTGACAAAATAGTTGTTAATTGATAGTGCTTCAAAGGGGGAGGACGTTAGGGTCTATGTTCGGGGTATATGTTGGTAATGTAACTCTTTGTTACAGTCTTCAAATTTAATAAAAGTAAAATTTTGTTGATTAAGGTTATTGAGTTTTAGAGCATAACCACTCTCAAAGTAAATTTTAGGAATAGATGAGGAATAGCTAGGGCTGGGATTTTCTTTATTAAGTTTGAACTCAGACCATTGAGTGACCTAGAGAAAAGTCAGAAAGATGTAAGTTCAGATCCTGCCACAGATAAGCATTTACTAGTGTTGTGACTCTGGGCCAGTCTCAAAATCTTTTAGTCTGTTTGCCCATCTGTAAAATGGGGATTATAATGGCAACTATTATTAAGGGTTGTGGTGGAGAGAAAGGAGATAAATCACATAAAGGACTTTGCTAACATTAGCTCTTATATTGACTTGCTTGGCAAAGTCCAGTAGATTTGCTTTCAACTTTAGGTGCAAAAGGTAGTCTTTAAGATTTTAACTAATAATTGTTCTGTTGCTTGGGAGTTTGATGTACCCAATTTTAATTGGATTTGAAATATACTGTTTCATTAGCTAAGCCTAATGCATTTTTCCCCCCACTTAAGTCTGTGCTGCCTTCTTAAAACTAAATCTTCTAGAAGGTGGAGAAGTCATTCCTTGACTATATAGCCAAAACAAGGTGTGCATGACCTTTTGCCTCTTTAGGCTGAAAAGTAATGTGATTTTGTGTGAGTAGTGCTTTGCATCAGCTGGTCACCCTGGAGGCTGATGTGAAAGATGTCTGCATGTCCCTGTGGTGGGGCATGCCCGCTTATTATCCAGCTTTGTCTTGTTTAGAAAGTAGATGATTTGGATTCACCAGTCCCTGCTTTAAGGCACTAGAAGACGACTTTAACATAAATTTGTAGGTTAGGGTTAAGGGTAAGTACCTTATGAGTGTGAACATAGTGATTCAGTAATAGAGTATAAAATGTGTTCATGAAAAATGCTGACTATGATAGGAAAAGGATTTGGAATAGGTCTTTTCAGGAGGAATATTTGACTTTGCTCTTGAATAGCATAAGTTTTATATACATATATTTTATATGGCTGTCGTGCTTATATTAACATAAACACATAATTCTTCAGTTTAGTTTCATATTGGTCCATTCTTTTATCTAAGTTTTAAATCTTCTTTGGTGTTTAAGGGTTGGTGGAAAGGGGGGTGGAGGGAGAAGAAAAGGTAGGAGAATCACATGCCCAGGAATTGCTTTTCATTTCTCAATAGCGGACGTGTCTCAGGTGTGGCCAGAGGCAAACCAGCACTTTAGTAAAGAGATCGATGATGAGGCAAACAGCTATTTTCAGCGCATCTATAATCATCCACCGCATCCAACCATGTCTGTTGATGAGGTAAGTACCCCAAATGATTTGTATAGCTGATGGCATAGGACTAACAAACTCAGGAACACCCCACATCATTTTACTAGGTCTAACAGCTTACACTCAATTCTTTTGTTATATATCTTAGCCATTTTGGTTGCTTTTTCCTTTTCTCTTGTTTCAAATGGGTTTAAAATTCTGAGCAACATTCATTACTGCAATACAAATTGTCACCAGATATTGTTTCTTGGCTTTAGTATTTCCTATTGCAAAAAGTGTGAGTTAATTGAGTAAATCTTTAGAGCTCAACATTTTTTTTTTTCCTTTTTGCAGGTATTAGAAATGTTACAGAGGTTTAAGGACTCCAATATTAAAAGG
The DNA here is from genome assembly GCA_023553655.1 of Myrmecobius fasciatus. Lineage (NCBI taxonomy): Eukaryota > Metazoa > Chordata > Mammalia > Dasyuromorphia > Myrmecobiidae > Myrmecobius > Myrmecobius fasciatus. Next base: position 27,700 of record JAJPUD010003151.1, on the reverse strand, counting down.
GAACGAGAGGTGTTTAATTGTATGCTGAGGAATTTATTTGAAGAATATCGGTTTTTCCCCCAGTACCCTGATAAAGAGCTGCACATAACAGCCTGCCTGTTTGGTGGGATCATAGAGAAAGGACTGGTTACTTACATGGCACTTGGCCTGGCCCTGCGCTATGTTCTCGAAGCCTTACGCAAGCCTTATGAATCCAAAATGTATTTTTTTGGGATTGCTGCACTAGATAGATTTAAAAATAGGTAAGTGTTCTTCTTTTGGAATGTTCTCCCTTTTAAGATTGTTTTAGAGAGTACATAGAAGGCTTCCTAGGAAGAAAATTGGTCAGAATGACCTGGGATTCCAATTCTTCCTTAGACAAATACTGTTTGTAAATTTTTGAACAAGTCACACAATTTCTTGGATATCTCCTCATAGTAAGTTAAGAAGTAGCTTATTTGTCTCATGAGAAGTTTTCACACCAAGACAGAAGCATACACATAGGTCCAAAAAACCAGATTCTTCTTGCGTGATGCCATTTGAATATATTCATTTCAGTGCCTTTTGCTGTCCAAGATTGGTATAATATGAAGGTTATAAATCTCTATTGAAGTTAAATATTAAATTTTAATAACATTCTGGGAAGTTGTTACTATTTATTATGATTATAATGATTTTGTTGATAAGAACAGTTGAGTTGCTTATTTGGTGGTTTTTTGGGCGGTAGGTGTGGGGTAGGATTAGGGCTTTGGACTGTGGTCATTGTATCAATAGAAGTCTTTTCTTTCCTGCTCCTTATGTCCTTCAATGAGATGACTCTTTTTCTTTGATAGATTGAAGGACTATCCCCAGTATTGTCAGCACTTGGCCTCCATTAGTCACTTTATGCGGTTTCCTCATCATCTGCAGGAGGTATGTGTGCTTGATGGTCAAACAGACAAAAATTATTTTAAAGGGCTTTAGTGCTCTGATATTAAGAGCACTTTTTGTACTGGGTCACAGCATAAACAATTTTTAACCGATATTCATTGTTAAACTGCTGATGAATATTTTCCTTAGGTTCTAAAATTCTGAAAGCTTGGCTTAACATTTCAGATGGACATGATCTATTGATCCCTTAGTTTATTTGTCATTTACATGTTTTGCAATTTTATTGGGAGGGTGGGGGTCATTAGTGCTACTAATTAAAAGCATAGGCTAGTGTCTAATTTATTGAATCTTATAGAATTCAGCCATGTGATCCATTTTGCAAAAGGATTATTTCATTTTAATGCAGTATTGCTATGGAATAGCAGTTTTAAAATGCCAGCAGTCTTTAATATATTTATGTCAAATCAGGTAAAATTTACTGCCTTTTGTCACTTCTCTCTACTCTTATTCAGATCTTATTTGCTCCTACTATATTCAGTTATCACCTCTATGTATTTGAATTTTCAAATATACATCTTGAGCCCTGATCTCTCATCTCACAAGGATTACACACAAATTTCTAGCTGATGGCTGTGTCTAGAGAAGTTAGTTCTCTTGGACTTCTCTACCCTACTTGGGGCAATGGCCAACTCTTTCCTTCTCTTTTCCTCATTGGAATCAATCTAAGAGTAGACAGAGCTTGGGAGTATCAGGTCCAACTGTGGTTAAAGGGTACCACAGAGGGGTCGTGAGGGGCTGCCAGCGACCTCCAGGCAGAGGGGCCGCCAGCTCTAGAGACCAGCCGCTCATTCCTCTTCTGGACAGCCTTCGTGATCAGGGGTCGCTGACATCACACCTGACTTCACTTTTGTGTACGTTCTTTACATTTTTCCGGGTTGTGAACAGTGGGGACTGTTGTTCAAAAGAGCCTTCACCTCCTTTTTCTGAAGGCTAAACATTGCCCAGCACCTTAAACCAATTCTCTTATGATTTAGAGTCAAAGGCCTTGACTCTCCAGGACACTTCTGGGTATTCTCCATTTCCTCAGTGCTGAGGGCACCAATGTGCAGTCAGGAGAGTGGGTTCTGACTCAAAAAGTCAGACTTTGTGTAGGTTGCTGACCCTTGGCAAGTGATTTAATCTCTGCCTCCGTTTCCTCAAGTATAAAGTGAGGACAATAACAGCACCTATCTCCTGGTTTGGCTTTGAGGATTTAATGAGATAACGTTTGTAAGACACTTTTAAGATTTAGCATAGTGCTTACCACATGCCACTGTGTAAGTGCTTTCCTTTCTGTCAGTTTCTTCCTCCTCTCATTTTTAAAAAACATATTTCAGGTCATCTGACCAGGATAGAGTGCAAAGAGATCATCACCTTCTTACTCTTGGGAGCTGGGATTTTCTTAATCTGATTGCCCAAAGTTATGGTTTTGGCTGCCATGTTACACTATTTCCTCTTTGAACTCTACTAAGATCAGTCTTTTGGGGAGTTTTTTTTTTTAAACCACCCTTCTCAGTTTTGTACTGTGAAGTTTCCCTCTAAATAGTATGAGATCACTTTACCAAATGCTTTGCTAAATGAGATATATTACCTATACCATTCTCCTGACCTGGTTTTGTGGTGTCAGGAACAAAAAGCTTAAGGTACTAAGGTTATTGTGTCTTGATTTGCTCTCAAGAAGCCCATGCTGTCTCTTTGTAATTCCCACTAACTTTTCCATATCTTCACTGTGTCTTTTTAATTATCTGTTACACAATTCTCCAAGGACTTGAAGTCACTAGCAGACTCTGTCATTTGTCCCATGTGGGTCCTCATTCCCATCTCCATCCCAAATATCATTGATTTAACTGCCATCTTGTGGTAGCTGTCTTTTAAAAAAAAAAAATAGTGGTGGATCCTTTTGCATGTCCATAAATCTCTTCAGAAGACACCTGCTTTACTTGAATTCTTTTATAGCCTTCCTTTTTCTCCTTCCTTTGAAAAAGATGATCAGAATATAGAAAAAACATTCTGAGGCTCATTTGTTTAATCTCCCTTTATGATTCTTGACAACATTAAAAGTTCTGAGGGAACATCTGTATTTTCTCCCCTATTTGAATTTAAATATTTCAGCCTTTTTTGTATTCCCTTATGATTATTTATATTTGCCTTTTTACATTTCTCTTGAATACAATGTTTATATTTCAGTTTCATTTGTACTTTGCTCTTTATCAGGAATTTATTGATGTCATCCTTTTCATTAAAGTTCTAATTTAATCATACCTCCTCCTCCCAAAATCATACTCGATTTTGATGAGTAAGTTATTTTTGGTAGTAATCTTATTTATTTATTTGCTTTTGGAATAGTATTTTCCCAAAGTTTTTCATCATGTGTATTTTTGCTGTATCTCAAGTGTTCCCAACTGGTTTCTTGGTGATTGAATTTTTCTTTTTAGTTGCAAGTTTTCATTTTGGGTTTCAAAAGCTGACTAGTGGATTGTTTTTCTGTTTTCCCTTTGCTCTTTGATTCTAAGAGAGCTGCTTTGATTGATTCATTGAAAGGTGGAATTTGAATTAGATCAGGTCATGTAGGGATTGGTTGATTTGCTTTTAGCAGAGAGAGATTTCTAGCAGCATCTGAATGAAGTCACTACTATTACCATTCCTTTGTTCCATGTGTGAGCTATTTCCTGAATTCACATATTTTCTTTCTTTTTTCTTTTTAATTTTTTGAAACATATGCATGGATAATTCTTTGACATTAATCCTTGTAAAACCTTGTGTTCCAATTTTTCCTCCCTTCCCCCACTCCTTCCCCTAGATGGCAAGTAGTCCAATATTTGTTAAACGTGGTAGAAGTATATGTTAAATCCAATATATGCATATATATTTATACAGTTATCTTGCTGCACAAGAAAAATCAAATCAATCCGGGAAAAAAAATGACGAAGAAAATAAGATGCAAACAAACAACGAAAAGAATGAAAACACTATGTTGAAACTCACACCTTTTTCCTTCCTGTGCTCTTTAAAATATCCCATGTTCTGAAAACCAGAAATATTATTTACCTCATTTGCTCCAAAATGACTATACTTGGAGAGAGCTGGGTGGCTCAGGGGATAGTGCCCTAGCTCTGGAGTCAGGAGGACCTGACTTCAAATCCCCTCAGACAGTCAGCAGCTTTATGACCCTGGGCAAGTCACTTAGCCCTGTTTACCTCAGTTCCCTCACCTGTAAAATTGGACTGGAGAAGGAAATGGCAAACCAATCACTGCAATGTCTCTGCCCAAAAAAACCCTACAGACAATAATTTCGATGGTGATGCAGCTGTGCTTGGCTGGCTTGTCTCACAAGCACTCTGTGGTTAGGGTCCAGTGTGAGAGCAGTATTAAAGTGGTGTTAAAACGGTATTGGTTTCTGATTTTTTTATGTCAGCCTTCTACCTTGACATTATAGTTCCCTCATAACAAAGCAGTTCAGTGAACTGTGAACGAGAAGGCTGTCTGACAATATGGGAAATATTCTCTGCCAGGGATCCTCCACTTCTGGAGATTTGTGTGTGGTTTGTTCACTTTTCGGTGTTTGTTCTTTAGCATTTGGTTTGCTGTTTTTTTTTGTTTTTTTTTTTTTTTTTTTTTAAGAGATCTTAATGACTAAACAATTTAGTTAGGTTGCCATTTTGCTAAAAGTTTTAAATGTTGGTCTCTGTTTCATAAGAAAAAAAGGATAATCATATTCAAAAGGATATTCTATGTTATTACAGCTAATTCCTGGAGTTGGGGAAAGCTTTTCATTCCAGTCTTTCCTAGCAGGATAAGTTAGCCTCAATAGAAGGAAGGAAATTATGATGTGAAGGTAGGGTCATGTTCTGAATGGCTACAGCAGTGAAGGGGGTAGAATTAAAACACTCTCAAGCCAACTCAATTCAAAAGATATTTATTTAATGCTGACTGTGCCCGGAGTGCCAGAAACAAGATGTATACAGGCCAAATTGTAGGTCACCTCAGGAGGGCTGACAGAAGGTGGAGAGGTTGTTTTATTTGTTAGTTTTGTTTTTGCTGAGGCAGTTGGGGTTAAGTGACTTGTCTAGGGTCACACAGAGAGAAGTTAGGGTTTTAGCTTAGACTGGCCAGAAACCAGGGAAGTTGGTAGGTAGAGACAAGAAGGAGCCACTGGGTTTTATTGATTGTGGTGGGGAAGGGTGACACAATCAAACTAGAGCTTTAGGAAAAACCCTTAGGTGACTGAATAGAGGATGGATTGGAGTTCGAATAGACTTGGTGCTGGCAGACCCAGCATATGGTGACTGTGCCAGGGGACTCAAGGGACCTAATTTGAGAGGTGTCGAAAAATGTTGTTTCTCTTTTCCTTTTCACTCTCATATTCCCCAATCTAATGAATTCTTATTCCTTTTTTTTTTTTTTTTTTAAAAGTACATCGAATATGGACAGCAATCTAGAGACCCTCCTGTGAAAATGCAGGGTTCAATTACTACCCCTGGAAGTATTGCACTTGCTCAGGCCCAGGCCCAGGCCCAGGCCCAGGTTCCAGCAAAAGCTCCTCTTGCTGGTCAGGTCAGCACTATTGTAACCACCTCAACCACTACTACTGTGGCTAAAACCATCACAATCACCAGGCCCACAGGAGTCAGCTTTAAGAAAGATGTGCCAGTAAGTGAAATTTTTTTCTTTGTTAACCTGTGAAATAGTTACTTAGAGGACATGAATTTTCTTGGAACTTTTGTGTACTTTGCCTTCTAGCCATCTATTAATACTACAAATATTGATACCCTGCTGGTGGCTACGGACCAAACTGAGAGAATTGTGGAGCCTCCAGAAAATGTCCAGGAAAAAATTGCTTTTATCTTCAACAACCTTTCTCAGTCAAACATGACACAAAAAGTGAGTGTTCTTGTTCTCTGGTCCATAGTGAACATAAATTTTCCCTTAATAACTCCATCTCTTGAAAGGAGGTTGTATGAATGCTTTCATTTTCTGTTTCTGATGTCCTATATTATAAATTTGTTTTTTCAGACAAAATACTTAATAGATTAAGAGATGCATATTTAAATTTTAAGTCATAGAATCCTAACTCTCAAACTGAATTTCAAAGGAATCTCAAAGGCCCTCAAGTCTTATTTTATATGGAAAAAGACACAATGTCATCAGGAATGTAAGGTCACAAAAATAGGAAATAGGAGAAGCAGGATTTGAATTGCATTCCAGTTCCTTTTTTTCCTTCACAGTCATTTTAAGTGTTAACCTGCCATAGGTTTAAAACTTATTGTACCAAGCCTGTCAGAATCTACCTACAAAGATGTAGATTTCAATTAAAACATATTTCTAGAACTTGGAATCTCAAACTTTGTATTTCAGCCAGAGTTCACCCCCAGCAGCTATCATCTTCTTCTCTGAGATTACTTCCATCCACAATTTACATACAGGGTGACTTAAAAAAAATCTTGGTGTAGTGTTAAGCTATTAGAGCCTGTGGTTTTTTAAACGTATCTAATTATTTATCTCTGTTTAGAAATTGAGCTTCTTTGACCATCAGTAAACACAGTACCTGCTGTAATTCAGGCACTGTGTTAGATACTTAGGGTACAAAGTACCCTAAATAAATAAAAATCAGAGAATAAATCTGATGGGAAAGACAGAAAAGTTGAAACGGGGGAATGCTGTCTTGCAGGTGTATTTAGAGAAATCCCAAAGTGGTGCAGCTGAGTGGAGGATGGGAGCTGTTAAGAGTTTTTACTTGTATTTCCAGCACTTAGAGCAGACACAGAGTAAGAGCTTACTTAAGGTCTTTGATTAATCAATCCTCCCCTTTCTTCCCTCCCTTCCCTCCCCCCCAGCTTCCGATGCAGGTAGTATTATAGTAGGAATCTCTGCATCAAGTGGATTTTTTGTAAGCACAATGATTATAATAGTTAACATGTGGCTTCTTTCTGTCAGAAAATGGCTTTTTAGTTATTTAAATATGACAGTTGAGCTTTTGTTCATTTGGGTTGCTTAATCCAGTTGTTATTTCATTTATGCTTTAAACATTTTTATATCAATACTTTGTCCAGGTTGAAGAGTTGAAGGAAACAGTGAAAGAAGAGTTTATGCCTTGGGTTTCACAATATCTTGTCATGAAGAGAGTCAGTATTGAGCCAAATTTTCACAGCCTTTATTCAAATTTTCTTGATACTCTTAAGAATCCCGAATTTAATAAGATGGTTCTGAATGAGACTTACAGAAATATCAAAGTAAGTAGTAGAACTTTTATAATTTCTTCTATTGATTAATAAATGCCTGTTCTTATAACAATATTTTAAATCAGAAAATGTACTTTTTTATATAGTTTGTGCTTTAAGTCAATAAATTGTTCCTTGTTTCTAGCTAAAGTAGCTTAAAGATAATAATTGTTCAGTTCCTTGGAAGCCTTCTTTCTTTGTATCTTTCTGCTGGTGGCCAAATACCAAGATGATAAGAAATGTTGCCTGTCATATAATAAAGTCTTCAGAGGTCTTGCAGGATGTAGAAATTATATCTTCTCATGTGTATTTTTTTTTTAGCATACTAAGAACATTCAAGGATATCTAATAATTTTTCTAGGTATACTTTTTACATCACAAAATTTATCTTTTGCCTGAGTTAGGTGAGCATTTTAAAAATTGATTTAATTTTGGTTACTTTGTGTTTAAGATCCATTTTTGATAAATCTGTGTAGTATTAGAAAATTACCAATCTTTCTCTTTTCTCCTCCCTAAAAATACAAAGCCTGGTGTTTTGTTTTGTTTTGAATCTTTTTTTTTTGCTGAGGCAATTGGGGTTAAGTGACTTGCCCAGGGTCACACAGCTGTTACGTGTCTGAGACTAGATTTGAACTCAGGTCTTCCTGACTTCAGGGCTGGTGCTCTATCCACTGCGCCACCTAGCTGCCCCTGTTTTGAATCTTAAAATTTTTTTAATTAGTATATTTAATTTTAAGACTTTAGTATCTCAAAAATCATAATGTGGTTATGGTATGATAATATAAATATGGTATGATAATAGATTGAGGAAACCCCTTCAGATCACTTATATGCCTTAAAACCTTTCTTGAATCAGTTCTTTTTGCTTATAATTAAGTTCATTCCTACTAGCCTAAAGTTTGTTTGTGGTGCTTTTAGTAATTGATTTAGAAAGTAGTTCTATACTTTAAATATCTGATATCAGTTCTTAGTGCTCTTAGCTAAACTTTAGCAAGTGTTCATATAGGAGAGGCTTCTGCACAATCCTTGAAGTGCAGTTAAGTTTTTTTCTACATTTAGATTTTATTAAAGGATAACTAGAAGGATACTTTACTAATATATTTTATATCTGAATTTGGGGTAAAATTCTAAATTTTCTAGATGTAGTGTGTCTTAATTCTTTTAAAACTATTTTAATGTAGTACTTGACTGATAGTTTGCGACTTGAGCCTTGACTGATAAACAGTATCCTTTTCCCAGTCTTGCTGCTTTCTTTCTCATTTACATATAGCCGTCTCATTTTATATATTTCAGTCATAAATAACCAGTCTTCTCCTCCTCCCTCCTCCCAAGAAGTTGTGTCAGTGAAACTACAGCACAGGCGTATATCTATCTAGGAGATTCTAAGCTCTTAACTCTGTAAAATTGGTCATTTGTAAGATTCTTGTTAAAAAATAGCATGTAAATATATTCGATTTGTCAAGTATTTCAACATAATTAACATGTAGTGGATATCCTGCCATCTAGGGGAGGGGTGGGGAGTTGGAGGGAAAAAATTTGTAACAGAAAGCTTTGTATGGGTTAATGTTGAAGAATTACCCCATACATATGTTTTGCAAATAAAAAATAAAAAAAAATAGCATGCAAGTGTAAGGAATGTGTATGCTTATCAGGATTGCTCATGAAACATGCTTGTTTCTTCTCTCTTTCCCCCAAGGATACTAGAGAACACTTTATGAAAGGCATCAAATACTTCCTCCTCTTCTCCCCCCCCCCCCAGCTGAGGCAATTGGGGTTAAAGTGACTTGCCCAAGGTCACACAGAATAAACTCATTCTTAAAGCACTATTTTTTAAACCTATTGATGGAAATTTTTACCACTTTAGGTTACGCTGTAGTGCCAAAGAATTCCTTAGTGCCTATCCTGGCACAGCTGACTCCCCATTCAGCTCGTGCTCTTGGTGGTGTTAAGGAACATGACTGCTGCATGCAGCTTTTTTGAAGAGGTGTGATTTGGTTCTGTGAATGCCCAGATTTAAAAACAAACAAACAATATAGAGAAATCTGAAGCTGCTAGGACTTTGACAGTGGCAGATAGGTCACAAACTACAAGGCTTGGGAAAAGATGGGCACAGGATAATTTACACAACACACTTTGTATAAAATTCTCACTGTTGAGGGAGATTGTCAGAAATTTTTGGACAAGAGTAGAATGTCTTGGATAACTTGAAATGGCATTGTTCTAGTTAAATTTTTCTGTATCCTTTTTGTCTCCCCTGTTACTCAAGAGATTTTGTTGGTACCACTCTCTGTTCAGGAGAATTGGCTTTGGTTCTTTTTTTTCTCCCCTGAGGGAATTGGGGTTAAGTGACTTGCCCAGGGTCACACAGCTAGGAAGTGTTACGGGTCTGAGATCAGATTTGAACTCAGGTCCTCCTGACTTCAGGGCTAGTGCTCTATCCACTTCGCCATTTAGCTGCTCTGGCTTTGGTTCTTCAAAATAGATTTGAACTGTAACAATTTTGTAGTTTTCAGTGCATGAGATTTCCCAATGTTACCTGATTCTGTGTAAAGATGTTAGGTGATAGAGATCTTAATTTGAGGTTGTCTGTAATCTTAGTTCTTGCCCTTGGAGCAAGTCTTTTAGAGACTTAAGTTTTGAATCCTTAGTTTTTTAGGGTAGAGAAGTAGTTATTGTCAGTATTCCATTTTTCAGCTTTAAGTCTCTCAGTTCTTTAAAAAAAAAATTTTTTTTAGGTGCTTCTGACATCAGATAAAGCAGCAGCCAACTTCTCAGACCGCTCCTTGCTGAAGAACCTGGGCCACTGGCTGGGGATGATCACACTAGCCAAAAACAAACCCATCTTACATACAGTGAGTTTCCATTAAAAACTCTGCATGTAGCACAACTATTCTAAGTTGGGCATAGAGGCTTTATACTGGGAATCTGGCCCTGTCTTTGCTACCCCTAGAATGTAGGCTTTCAGGAAAGGTGATCTGTCTTTCTGACCTCATTAAAAGGTTGAATTGACCTAAATGATAGCTCCCAGTAGCTGTAAATGTTAGCTCACATGAATCTACTGGCTTGACTGTTGCTAATGTCTTTTTAATCTAAATTTTGGCTTATTGGTGGGTTTCTGAGGCAAGTAGACACCTGGAACTTCAAGATTTAGACATGTGCTAACACTCTTCTCCATTCTCCTTAGCATGTCACATTGTAGATAAATCTACAATGCAGTTTTATCCCTTATATTCTTTTCTGGAAAGACCAATAGAATGTAATAGATGTAGAAAAAAGCTCATCCTATCTTATTTTCTATACTTTTTGTGGCTTTCAGCTGTGTGTGTTGGATGCATACTTAAAATGACTTAAATGTGTTTAGATATTTTTTTCCTTGTTTATTCCAGGACTTAGATGTAAAATCTTTGCTGTTGGAAGCTTATGTTAAAGGACAGCAGGAATTGCTGTATGTGGTGCCCTTTGTTGCCAAAGTCTTAGAATCCAGTGTTCGAAGTGTGGTAAGAAGAGCTTCATGTTCTTAAATGGAACTTTCTAGGATCATAGTCATTACCACCTTTCGACTTTATGTGCCTTTGACATCAAACTCTATTTAAAATAAACCCTCTTACAGCCTCAGCATGCTTGTGAGAACACTAGACCTGGTAATTGGGGTATCTGGGCACATGGGCTCAGGGCTTCTGACATGGGATTTAAAGCTCCCACTGAGGCAATGAGTTTCCTAGGGTTTTTTCATACTCTGTTTCTTTTATGCTGTAAAAAGACTTGAAGACTTTGAGTATAAACATGACTTTAGATGTAGATGTTTTAAAATAAAATTTTTTGATCAACTGACTGCTTCTTTAGGTTTTCAGGCCACCAAATCCTTGGACAATGGCAATTATGAATGTATTAGCTGAGCTTCACCAAGAACATGATTTAAAGGTAAACATTTATTATTATGTTGTAAATTGTTACTCTGTCAGGACATTACATGAGAAACTGGTTTATTTATTTGTGTGTTGTGTACATAAATGAGAATAAAAGCCATTGTTTTGTGGGATAGTGGCCCTTGTATTTTCATCACAGCCCTGCCCTTTGAAGGCAATCTGTAAACACTGGGGGGGGGGGGAGATAAATTGATGGGTAGTGGATGAAACTGGAATTTAAATGTTTGAAATCTAATTCAACTGTAATGATGCAGTTAAACTTGAAGTTTGAGATTGAGGTTCTCTGCAAGAATCTTGCCCTGGACATCAATGAGCTAAAACCTGGGAGCCTCCTGAAAGACAAGGACAGACTGAAAAACTTGGAAGAGCAGCTCTCTGCCCCCAAAAAGGATGTCAAGCAGCCAGAGGCACTTCCTCCCATCACAACTACCAGTGAGTACAGTTAGTAAAAGTACATTTCTCCTGCTTTTTATACCAATAGAATATTCTTTTAGCTGAAGCACAGTGATCCATGGGTATTTATAGTGGTGTTCAGGGTATCTTGTAACCCTGATGGGCTTTCTAAATATTCATGGAAAGATTCACTTGTGTTGATTCTGTAAATTTCTTTGTTGTTTTTCCCTACCAAAATTTGAAAACATATATGTGTACATGTGTTGTATATAAAACAGCAACCACCTAAACTAGAAAACCCAGTACTACTACTTTGTTGAATAAAAAGAGTTTATTCTCTAAAAGAATTTAGAAGTCATAAATGGATCAGTATCATTCCTAAGACTGGCTGGAACCCTTACTTCCTCCTATAGTGAACAAAAGTAGTTTCTTTTTGGATTAAGATGATTCTAACAGCCAAGGCAGCTTGGGTTATCCCAAGGATGCCTGGGGATGTTTGGAGATAATATTATTGTTCCTAGTGTAGCCCAAAGCTCTTCAGCTCTGTGTACTTGAAAGGGCCTCTTGGCTCCCTGGGGCCTAACTAATCATGTGGTATCAGCTCATGTGACTCCAGGGTCTTGAACTCTTCTGGTAAAGTAATTAGTGTTCTCCCTGAGGGGTGTCTAGGTCTAGGCACCTTTGTGTGTGGGGAAGACAATTCCTGAGAATGGGTCAGTACTCTGGAGGGAAATTAACTAGATTTAGCCATATTTAAGGCTTTTTTCCAGGTTAATAAACCAGCTAATTGCTCTGAGTTCAAATTCACAGCTACCCAAGTTCTTCTATAAAATGCTTGGTCTATTTTCTAAGTGGGTCTAATTTTGCTTTTTATCCCTTTTTTTATCAAGCTACTTCTACCACACCAGCTACCAGTACCACTTGTACAGCTACTGTTCCTCCACAGCCTCAATACAGCTACCATGACATCAATGTCTATTCCCTGGGAGGTCTGGCACCACACATTACTCTCAATCCCACGGTAAGTTGCCAGCATTACCCTTCTCTGTATTTTTAAAGATTTTTCTTTCCTTTCTCCCTCCCCCATACTTGTTTCTCCATCTCCAACCCCTCCCAAACAAACAGACATAAACAACAGTTCATTTTTGGGGTCATACAGTGTTGTTCAGTACCCTCTTCTCTATTTTAGTCTTCTCTTTTACCCTTTTCTCCCTGAATTTCTCTGTTAATACTGTGCATTGATAGGACTCAAGAACCACAGAATGTGTAAGGATGTTCTAGATTTTGATAATGTTAATAGGAGGGTAGAGATTAATTTGTTTGGGGGAGAGGGCATAGGTAGGCCATTTTGTTTCCCTCATTTCACCTCCTCATCGGAAAAAGGTACTTAGGACAACCTAATTCATCTGCTCTGTTTTTCCCTTTCCCACTCAAATGTTCTCCAAGATATTTTGGGGAAGTGAAGAAGAAAAGATGTACAACTTAAGGAATGGGAAATAAAGGAAATGGAAGGTAGGGAGAGACCAGTTTGCTTAATAACCACTGAAATATTTATATTACTTATTATATTTCTTGGTGAGTGTCCCAAAAAGTCAGAAGGCTAGGTCATTCTCCTCTGGTTTGGGAAGAGGTCAATTCTGTTAAATAGGCTTTCAGGAGCAAGATTGAAGTAGGAGGCTGGTTTGGGCAGAAAACTGGTGAGTAAGGTAGTAGGCCATGTTCTATGTGACTCACCAGTGTGAATAGTTGTATTTTATCTGTCTCTACACCCAAGAAGTTTGAGAGGCACCAGCTATTTTGGGGTCTTCAGTGACTCTGTCAACTTGTCCATTTAAGGGGATTAAACTGAATCATGAGAATTTCTTTTTAAAAAGCACAAAGCTTTTTTTCTCCCCGAAGAGGCATCTTAAACTTAGTAGTAGTATTAATTTCAATGCAATTGTCCTTTCTTTTTCTACTTCTATTCATAATCTGCTGTATATAGAACAACCAGAACATTTTATTTAAAAGGCATTAGAAATTTAAGACATTAAGCTAAATCTGTTCTTTTGTATGTTTGGGTAGCTTCTCAGTAAATCTGGTTTCTCTCTACTTTCCATTTCCTTTGCACTATTCTACCCGAAGTGTTTGGGCTCTTGGCATAGCTTGTGAATGTTGAATCAGCCTAAGTCAGTCTCATCAGCTATAGTTGAGAGGTGGAAATCATTCTGGGCCTGTGTGCTATTCTTGAGCACCAATTCTTTTACCTTTCTGTACTTTAAAATTTAGCAAGTAATTAACATGGATTGTGGCATTTTAAATGCTTTTTGCAAAGGTGAGCCCCAGGATGAATTAAATCATGACTTAATGTTGGTTCTCAGGTCTCCTCTCCCACTTGGCTCTTCTTGGCAAGCCAAATCAGAAGGTCTTCTGAGCCTGGTCTTAAGTCTCTACCTCTTCTGGCAGATACCTGGAACTGAGCTTATCTTTGTATATATTCACCTTAAAATTTTCATCCTCATTTTGAGGTAGGGGTTAGTGATTTCAGCATCTAGCTGGAATCCTAAATGTAAAATTTGTTTGGTAGGCAATCTGTAGATTAGGCATATCACACAGCTTAGCAACATGTTCTATTCAGCCCTTTCCTCATGCATATGCACGTGTGTGCGTACCCCCACCCTACCCCCACACCCTTTAACTGCTTAATAGATGTTGCCATATTATGGTTTAAAAAAAAAAAAAAAGTACTTGTTTTTCTGATTATACTGTATGGAGTTGTCCTAATCATCATGGGGAAATAAAAATGTTCCCAACAAAAGGGACCAATTTGAATAAGTTATATTTTAAAACATATTTCTTTTTCACTCTGGGGAGCCATACTTAAGAGTTTTATATAGAACCTTTGAGATTAGCTAGTTTAATCTCATTTTACAGAATTGGAAAAAGCCCCAGAAAGGCTAAGGGATTAACCCCACACAGCTAGTTATTAGCAGAGCAGGACAAGATAGAGCTCAGATCACCTGACTTTTAATTCAGTGCTCTTGACTGTCTCATTTTTTTTTTAATTGAATTCTTCTATATGATTTCCAGAAGTGTGGGTATTCATGTGTTTCTTACAATAGTAAATTGAAAATGATTTTCATTAGCAAGAAAAAAATTAATAAAGGGGCCAAAATTTAAATTATAGTATATGAAAGTGAGCTTTCAGGTAATGATGCAAAAGGCTTAAAATAGAAGCTTTGGTACATTTGCTCTCTTAAAAGGATGGTCTGTATTGTAAGGCTAATGAAGTATGAAGGTCTCAAAAAGAAGAGACAACTGTTTTCTGCTTTGCCTTTTGTTAAAAAACAAAACTGCATCCTACTTATCAAGTCACAAATTCCAATAAGATCACAAGATAGAAAACTTGGCTTTATGTGGATTCAAGTTTGCCTCATTATGCTGGAATTTGGTTTAAATGAAGACTTAGAAACTATGGCATACCAAGAGACAACTGGCTTGTTGTTGTTGTCGTCGTCCTTGTTGTTGTTGTTGTTTGGGGATTTTTGGTTACTAACATCTCAAGTATTTTCAGATGTTTTCTAATGTATGGTTTGATGTAGCAGTACACCAGTCATTTTAGTTTACAAGTATTTTCAGTTGTTTGGCATTCTTTAGTTTGATAAATTTTGATTTTGAAAAAGCTTTATTTACTTAACTAGAAGTTGATATAATGTTTTGTTGTTCCAGATTCCATTGTTTCAGGCCCATCCACAATTGAAGCAGTGTGTCCGTCAAGCAATTGAACGTGCTGTCCAAGAACTTGTCCATCCAGTAGTGGATCGGTCAATTAAGATTGCCATGACTACTTGTGAACAGATTGTCAGGAAAGACTTTGCACTGGATTCTGAGGAGTCACGGATGAGGATAGCAGCGCATCACATGATGAGGAACCTGACAGCCGGAATGGCTATGATAACTTGCAGGGAACCTTTACTCATGAGCATAGCTACCAATTTGAAAAATAGCTTTGCCACAGCATTGCGAGTAAGTGTTAGGGATAAGATTTGTAATCTTAATGTTGGAGAAGCAAGATTTCTTTCCAAATCTAAGATGTGTGTTTCATTTTTGGTTGTGTACGGTGACAGCAATGAGAATCAGTTCTTTATTATGTATTAAAGACTAGTTTTGGGAGCTGTGGGAGGGTGGTCTTGGCTATGTCTTGTTGATGCATATTTAGCAATTAACTTGAACTAATCTTAAAATTTATTGTTGGTTTCAACTTTGATGCTAGATAGAAGTTGATGGAAGTTTCTTTTTAATGTTTAAAAGCATACTTAATTGAAATTTGAGAATTTTTGATTTTTAAATTTTTTCTTAGTATAAAGTAACTTTAAAAAAGTAACGTAAAATGTTTTGGCTCAGAAAGTTATGCAATTTCTCTTCAGTGGAAAAATGACCCCCAAAAACTAATAATGTTTTATCCTCTTGTAGGCCGCATCCCCACAGCAGAGGGAAATGATGGAACAGGCAGCAGCACAGCTAGCTCAGGACAATTGTGAATTGGCATGCTGCTTCATTCAGAAAACTGCAGTAGAAAAAGCAGGTCCAGAAATGGACAAGAGACTAGCCACTGTAAGTGCTTTGGCACCTGCCTTTTCAAGAGCTTTCTGTGAAATAAAACTTCCTAAAAAGAACCTTCTAACAAAACTAACTTTGTAAGACTTTTGTTTATAGGAATTTGAGCTTCGAAAACATGCAAGGCAAGAGGGGCGCAGGTACTGTGATCCTGTTGTTTTGACGTACCAGGCTGAGCGGATGCCAGAGCAGATCAGATTGAAGGTCAGAATTATAGCCATCTCTTTCCTCTCACATAATTTTCACGTAGAGAAGTAGAAGTTAATTTGGAACGGGAGACAGGAGTTAACTGCTTTCTTTTAATTTGAATCATCTGCTGTTCCCAAGTTATTTATAGAGGACTTAACTATTAGAACTTTTGGTGGAAATGACCTAAGTCCTCTCTGGATTGGAAAGGCATTATCTTCCGGTTTATTCTTTGTCTCCCTTCAATCATGTCTTCTAGCATTCATATGTTTTTAGTGCTAGTTCCTTGTTAGTTCTTATAGGAAAGTGAGAATCTGGCAATTAAAAAACAGACAAATAAAACAAAAAAACAATTCACAGTTGCTAGAATAGATTTATTGCTTATATTCCCAATAAAGGCTTTTTCTTTGGGATAACCATTTGTTAAATTTGCAGACAGGTGACTCAGACTAATAAAGATGTGGAGTCTTTACTTTTTAAAATTGTGATTTTTTTAGATTTTGCTTTTATAATTTTCTTAGCTGAGTCCTTTCTTCTTATGGAGATGTGATTATCATTACCTTCATTATTATTTTTTTCCAAAAAAGGTTGGTGGTGTAGACCCAAAACAGCTGGCTGTTTATGAAGAGTTTGCACGTAATGTTCCTGGCTTCTTGCCTACCAATGATTTAACTCAGCCTACAGGATTTTTAGCTCAGCCTATGAAGGTAGGTTGTTGACTTTACCTGAATTGAAATTTTAATCAGTATGAGTATGAATATATTCCATTAGCTAGTTCTTGGATTACTTGGGTTCTAGAACCTTAATTTTGATTATTATTTTTTTAAAATGTTTTCTATTTCTTTGTTGTTCAGTCGCTTCAGTCCTGTCTTATTCTTCACGACCCTCTTTTTGGGGGGTTTTCTTGGCAGAGATACTGGTATAGCTTGCCATTTCTTCTCCAGCTTATTATGTTCCAAATGAGGAAACTGAGGCATTTAGGGTGGAGTGCCTTGCTCAGAGTTAAACAGTTAGTAAGTGTCTGAGGCCAGATTTGAACTCGTGAAAATATCTTCCTGACTTCAGACTTGGTTCTAGCCACTGTCCCACCTAGCTGTACTTTCCATCACTAGTTCAGTCTTAGGGATTTTCCTCGTTTTGGGTTTGTACAAAGAAGTTAATATTTCTAATCTGAAAGTAATGGATGTATCACTGGATTTGAAGTCATAATTAATACTTTCAGGTCCTCGTTATCAACTTATTTTAATTAAAACTTTTGTTAAATTTTTTATTTATACATATATACATATGTATGTATTGTGTGTGATATAAATACACACACACATATATATATATTGTCTTTAATTGCAAAAAAAAAAATTAACATTTCATTTTTTAAAATTTTGAGTCCCAAATTCTCTCCCTTTCTCCCTCTTCTTTAAGATGGCAAGCAACTTGATGTAGGTTATACATATATAATCACGTAAGCCATTTTCATAGTAGTCATATTAACCTTCACTTCCCCCCCCCCCCCCCCCCCCCCCCCCCACCCCCTGCCTTCAACATAAAAAAAAGAACCAATGCATTGATCTACATTTAGATGCCATCAGTAGTCCTTTGGAGATAGATAGCGTTTTTCTTAACAAGTTTTTCCGAATTGTTGGATCATTGTATTGCTAAGAATAGCTATGTCAATCACAGTTGATCATTGTACAGTATTGTTGTTGCTATGTATAGGGCTGATTCTGCTCATTTCATTTGCATCATTCATTCATTCAATTACATACATTCATTCATTTACATCAGTTCTTGTAATTCTTTCCAGGTTTTTTTGAA
This sequence comes from Myrmecobius fasciatus, assembly GCA_023553655.1. Taxonomy (NCBI): domain Eukaryota; kingdom Metazoa; phylum Chordata; class Mammalia; order Dasyuromorphia; family Myrmecobiidae; genus Myrmecobius; species Myrmecobius fasciatus. Next base: position 9,678 of record JAJPUD010003151.1, on the reverse strand, counting down.
ACTTCCATGCTCATTGTTTCTTCTAGCACAATAGAATTCTATCACAATCATATCCCCTCAGTTTCCAGTTCTTGCCATCATAAAAAAGAGTTGCTATAAATATTTTTGTACACATAGGTTCTGGGTTTTTTTTTTTTTTTTTTAACTTTTAGATATCTTTGGGATACAGACTTAGTAATGGTACATTGAGTCAAAGGTTTTATAGCCTTTATGCATAGTTCCAAATGATTCCAAACTGTTTGGACCAATTCAGATCTCCACTAGCAGTATTATTAGTGTTCTATTTTTCCTACATCCTCTCCAACATTCATTCATTCATTCATTTATTCATTTATTTATTGGGGGGGGTCATATTAGCTAATCTGGTAGGTATAGCGCGGTATCCTCAGAGTTTTAATTTGCATGTGTCTAATCAGTAATGATTTAGAACATTTTTTTTTTCATAATGACTATGGGATAACTTTGATTCCATTGGCCACTTTATTAATTGGGAGATGACTTGTATTTTTACACTTGACTCAGTTCTCTTGATATTTGTGAAATGATTGTAGCTTCTGACATTTGATCGGCTCTTTGATTTGCCTTAATAAACTGACTTCTATGGGCCCTGGACTTTTTATCTGTAGAATTCAAACAGTAGATGGTATTACCCATGTACTCTTCAAGTGTTTTCTGAGGAAAATGTCTCATAAATGTAATCTCCTATAACTTCTGGTCATAAAACCATATATATATATATATATTTTTTTTTCCCCTAATTCAACATTTGTATATAAGACCACCTTTAAAAATAGCAGTAGATGTGTGTGCTTTGACAATACAGTTAGGGTATTGTCATTCATGAAGGTTTCCTGCTTCTCTCATGACAGCAAGCGTGGGCTACCGATGATGTAGCACAGATCTATGAAAAGTGTATTACAGAACTGGAGCAGCACCTGCATGCCATTCCTCCAGCCTTAGGCATGAACCCTCAGTCTCAGACTCTCCGGAGCCTTCTGGATGCTGTTGTAATGTCACGCAACTCTCGGGATGCCATTGCTGCCTTGGGCTTGCTGCAGAAGGTCAGCTGGTTGGTGTAGTCCGATAGGCTTTTTCCCAATGAAAATCATTCTAAGTTATTGACTTAATAGTGATCACGTATCTGAACGAGATTTTCAAAGTTTTTCCCTTGCATAAAGTCAAATATTAATTATTCCATGTAGGTTTTTAAAATAGAGATCAGGAATGAAGTTACATTGATACAGGTAGGGACTTCAGAATCTTCTCTTTAGAGAATATTTGTGGAGGTACACAGGTTAAAAAGCTAGGAAAGATAAGTGGTCAGAGCCTTAGGCTTGAGAGAATGTGTTCCAGGACAGAAAACAGATGATTTTCTAACTGGAATGGAATTAATCAACAAATTTTTATTGGACCATTACTATGTGCCAAGAGCTGAGGATACAGGCACAAAGAACTAAGCCTTACATTACAGTGCTTACGTTCTGACAGGGAAAAAACATCTCTAAATGGATAAAGAATATGAAGAGAATACAGAATAGAGAGGGAGGAAGGCACCAGCAGTTGAGGGTTCAGGAGAGGCTTCCAACAGGATCCCTTTTTTCCCCTCAGGTCCCAGCTCAAGCACAACCTTTTGTGGGGTGGAGGTGAGGAAAAATTTATTTTGGGGGGGGGCAACCAGTGCAACAGTCAAAGAGATGAAAGATATATAAAGTGTTGTTTGTGAGAAAGTCAATGTGGCTGGATCACAAGAGAATTAAAGGGGAGAGGGTATAAGTCCAATCTGGATGAATAGGGTGGGACCAGGGTAAGAAGGGTTTTAAAAATCAGGATAGAAGAATTTGGATTTTATCTGAGTGGTAGAAGGGAACTACCAACATAGTTAAGATCTGTTCTAAAGGGAAACTACTTTGGCAGCAGTGTTTCTCTTGGATTGGACTAGGGAAAGACTCAACAGATGACACTCAATTAAGAGTGTTGTAAGAATTCAGGGAAGTGGTATTGAGGCTTAAATTCAGGTTGTAACTGTGGGGGTGGGAAAATGATGTAGACAAGAAACAGCAAGGTTCAGTAACTGATTAGGTATATGATGTGAATGAGAGGGAGCATTCAATAAAGATTCTAAGGTTATGAATGAGAGACTGGAAGGCTGTCAGTGCCTTTGACATAGAATTTAAGGCATAGGACACAAGGAAGATATTGTTTAAATAGATCAGGGTGGAAACCGAATTTAGAAGTAAAACACAAGGGGCATGCAGAAGGAAGTTAGGGAGAATCCTGTGACAACTTGTTGATTATCACGCCCTAGGGAACAAATTGTGGTCTGAGGGTAGGCTTTGTTTCTGGCTGTAAGTATATTGGGTCTGCTGATTTTACTCCTGTTCTGTAGGCTGTAGAGGGCTTGCTGGATGCCACAAGTGGTGCAGATGCTGACCTGCTGCTACGTTACCGGGAGTGTCACCTCCTTGTACTGAAAGCATTACAGGATGGCCGTGCCTATGGGTCTCCATGGTGTAACAAACAGATCACAAGGTCAGTACCAAATGCAAGGGAAGAATTGAACTACATTTCCCTTCATGTCTTAAGATTTTACATGTCTACTAGAACCCAGCTTCTTAAACTGTGTGGTTCACAATTCCATATGGGGTCTCATAATTGAGCATGGAAGTCATGAAATGATGATTTATCAGTAAAAGTTTTCTTTGTATACCTATTATCCAAAGTCATGTAAAAATTTCTTGGGCAAAAAGAGGTTGCAAGAAGAAGATAAGAAGCTCTTCTCTAGACAACCCTTTGGTACCTGGCATAATGGAGCAGTGTACAGACTATTGGCTTCTCTTTCAGAAATGCTGAAAGTTGTTTAATCATTACATTTTTAAGTTTCTTATGGAAAAGGGAAAAGATAATATTTTGTCAGCAGGAGCAAATACAGCTTGTTTAAGAATGAGCAGATGCTTTGATCAAAGCATTCGGTATTTAAATAATTTTATGCAGAAACTCCTGAATTATAGGACTTGATATAAAACCATACTTTGAACAAAGATTCATTTTTCTTACTGTGGGTAGTTTTGTTAGGTGCTAGGTGTGGGAGGAGAGATACTAAAATTGAGTTCTGTTTTTTCCTTCATGGAACTTGGGATATCTATCAGAGGGAAAAAGAAACACTTTTTAAGATAAAGCATAAATAAATAAGCATGTGATTTTATTTTGGTGGTGCCCTCCCCCTTGGGGTGGGAAGATGTTTGTATGGATTTGCTATCCTTGTGGGATCAAGGAATTAATTCATTATTGAGATGGATTTTAAAGGGTAGAAAGGAGCCCAACAAATAAATACCAGCAGGATCAGCATGAGTTGCAGGTGTGGCAATGAGTCAGAGTATGGGACTGAGTCTCTGGTGGTTTTACCATTTTCCTTAAAAATGTGAAAGGCCATTGTTGACTTGGTTTTTTGAATTTGGAGCACATTTCCTTTTAGATCTGAGAGAGGTCCTCAGTTCACCTCTTTATTGTTCATTGTGTTAAACTAGGATCAGTGAAAACAAATTTAACTTTTCTAGGTGCCTGATTGAGTGTCGAGATGAGTATAAGTATAATGTGGAAGCGGTAGAGCTGTTAATTCGCAATCATCTAGTTAATATGCAGCAATATGATCTTCACCTGGCTCAGGTAAAGGGAAGGGGCAGGGTCTTTCCTGAACTGAGTTGGAGAATTCTGTGCCTTAGAGAATTTTTCGATCCAGAATACTGCCCCTGATGATTTTTTGGTTTCCTTTTTATCAGTCAATGGAGAATGGTTTGAACTACATGGCCGTGGCATTTGCTATGCAGTTGGTGAAAATACTGTTGGTGGATGAAAGGACTGTGGCCCATGTGACTGAAGCCGATCTGTTTCATACCATCGAGACTCTGATGAGGATCAATGCACACTCCCGAGGAAATGCCCCTGAAGGGTGAGCTCTGCACAGTTTGTTGTAACTGTTACACTGCTTCATTTGCGATATGTAGGTGGCGTCAGAGTCAGGGATCTGTGTTTGAAGGGGGAGAGCCTTGCTGCTAGACAGACTGTGCCTTGTATTGGTCCCTAATCTCAGTGGTGAGGATGGGCTTGCCAATGTGTGACTTCCCTCCTCCCCCCCCAGCTAGGGAACAGCGTGTTGGAAGAGAAATGGGGATCCTAAAGGGTCAGAGGTGCCTCATGTAACCTCCTCTGCGTTTCTTGCCCCAGGTTGCCCCAGCTGATGGAGGTGGTGCGGTCAAACTATGAGGCTATGATCGACCGTGCACATGGGGGCCCCAACTTTATGATGCACTCAGGCATATCACAGGCCTCTGAGTACGATGATCCTCCGGGCCTGCGGGAGAAGGCAGAATACCTGCTGCGGGAGTGGGTGAACCTTTACCACTCGGCAGCGGCCGGCCGCGACAGCACCAAAGCCTTCTCTGCGTTTGTTGGACAGGTAGAGCTTTTGGAGAGAAAGGTGCTTTTTATTCGGCATAAGTGGGGTGTGGCGCTTCCGATGTCACTGATGGCCAGGAAACTGCTAGTGTAGTTAAGGAGTGTTATTTTTCTGTTTATGCGGATACTTTGAGCAATGTCCTAGTTTATTTATTAGAGTATGACTAATCAACTGTTGGCTAATGAGACTGCCGAGTAAATCCAGTCACAGATGTGCTGCTTTAGTGTGAGATCCTTAGCCCCGAGCACATGAAAATAGGACACTTAATGGGGCTATGGTCTAATTTTAATTTTTTGAGCTAAAATTCTCTAAAGCAAAACCCTAACATGCATACTCACTAAAACAAAACCAAGATAATGTAAGATTGTCAGTGTATTTACTAGCACACAAATTAACTAGCTTACTCCACATTCAATTTAAGCAGATTGGTTTTAGGAAATGATTTTTGATCATGTGAGTCAGATTTGTTCTAATTTAGAACTCTTAACTGGAAGTGTCCACAGCCAGGGCACTGCCTCCGAGGGTGAGGTTAGCAGAGGGTAGTGATACTGTGATGGTTGATTGACAGTGACCATTAAGGAGTAGAAAGGCAAGTCCATAATCCATATTTGTATTTCTAGCCTTTTTTCCCCTTTGGGGCCTAACTGCCAAGAATTCATGACCTTACTCTTAATTATGTTGCCAAGTAGCAGCTTGGTAAGAAGGGAGAGAACCCTGCAGCTTCTGGGATAGAGCTGTCAGCTTTGTTTCTTAAACTTCTTGCTCTACTTCCCAAGTTAAGAAATCACCCCACTAAGAGAGGTCAGATGGGGCCACATGTTGATTACTGAAATAAGGCATGTAGTAGCTTTGTTTTTTAACATGATAAAAATGCATTTTACTTTGTAAGGTTAATCATTGTGGGGTAAACTTTATTCTTCAAACCCCAGGAAGGTTTGAAGCCCCAGGAAGGGCTTATGTATAAAATTGGGGATGAGTAAAATGAATCTTTTGAGTAGACGTTGTTGCCAAGTTTATGACTTTCTGGAAATATAGATAAAAATACTGAGAATCCATTCCTTTTGTAATATTTCATAAATATAGCACTTGTCACACATTTGCACTGACCTCTTTTCCAAAAAGAAAACACATGTTGAATTTTAATTTCTTCTTAACTTCATTTCTCATTTACCTTTTCCCTTTTGATTTCCGCAATAGCATCATCTTTCAAAATCCTGTACTTCCCAGACAACACCCCTCCCTTCCCCCCCAAACAATACATACACAAAACCCAACACTACATTCTATATTACCTGCCTTCTTATATGGTTAAGTTTCAGTATGGCACTTTGATATCTGCCTTTATCCAGTTTTCTGAATAACAAAACCTCATTCCCCGAGGCTTTTCTTTATTGTAACTATATTGTTTGGGGCAAAAGTTTTCTTTATTGACTTAATTGATTTAACATGATGCTGCTTCACCTCTAGCCGGTGTGCAGTGTAATTTGCAAACCCTTTTTGTTATTTGAGTTAGATTTTTCTTTTTCATTTGTGCTTGTGATTGTTAATATGTACTCAGCTGTAGCTGTAGTAATGAATTTTTTAAAAAATGAACTTTCTTTTCCATTGGTACTTCCTGCTTTCACTGAAGTCATTTTGAAATTAAGCTTTATGAGTTTCCTAAAGATAGTTGTCAACTAAGGCATTTTGATGACAAATCAGTAACATCTGTAAGAAATTTATACTAACAATATAAAATTCCTATGTTCCTCTCAGGAAAACAGGACTTTGTTTGATATAGCTATTAAAAATTGATTTTTGATAATTCACATAGCCTGTTGGGCAGGTAACTAGTCATTCTAAAGCTGCTGTATTTGTCCTCTTCCTTAATGCCTGTATTCTCTATGCTCCATTAAATTTGGGGTAATACTAGCTTTCCAGGTGGAAAAACCTTTCTCTTGTGGCATGATACCAACTAAAGTTGGGGATTTTCATATGAAAAGAACTGGCATTTTTTTTTTTTGTTTCTGAAAATTGTAAATCTGAAGCCATTCCAATGTCTGGAATTGTGGTATAGAGGTGACCCTACTTCAATGGGGTACACTCTGGCAGGCCCAGCCAGTTTAAGGATGCTGTCAGTAATCCTTACAGCATTCTCTGTTAGCACACTAACCTAGCTGAACTTATACTGGCCTCCTGGTGATGAACACAGGCCACCCCAACTATTGGAGAGGGTTTATGGACAGGCAGAGAACTTGTGATTCACCTATAGGTTATTAAGTCATCAGACTTTTGTGAAATGTTGAAGCAATCTAAAAAGTTGCTTTTTGGATTCTGTAGTCTTGTATTTAGATCTTGTTTCCTTGTCCCCACGACAGATGCACCAGCAAGGAATCCTGAAGACTGATGACCTCATAACAAGGTTTTTTCGTCTGTGCACTGAAATGTGTGTTGAAATCAGCTACCGGGCTCAGGCTGAACAGCAGCACAATCCTGCTGCCAATCCCACAATGATCCGGGCCAAGTGTTACCATAACCTAGATGCCTTTGTGCGGCTCATTGCACTGCTGGTCAAGCACTCAGGGGAGGCCACTAACACAGTCACCAAGATCAATCTATTAAACAAGGTTATGTGTCCTCCTTGGCCCATTAGCTTGTATATATACTCTTTGCTATGGATCATATCTTTACCTTTGGCGAGTTAGTTAATGAATATTATGGTAGTCACATCTGAGAGTTGCTATGAGGAAAGTGTGTAATTTCCCCTCTGATAATTTCACTTATCTGAGCAAGTAATACTCAAAACTTAAATGAGTAGATAGATATTCCTTAAAAATTAGGCATTTAGAGTGGGAAACTGATTTCCGAAAGTTCAAATGTCTGATATATCTCAAGTCTAATCATTTCCATTCTAGAAGCAAATGATTAGACTTGAGATATATCAGACATTTGATTCCTCTGTTCACAAAATCCAGGTTTAGGAATCCTTTTTAGCTCTTGATCTTACTGGTTATATAATTAATGAATGTAGATTCATTATCTCAAACAATGTTAATTTATGTTTAGCCACATAGAAGTCTGTATCCTGAAGTAAAATCCCTCTCATTGTATTTAGTTTCATAGCTTATATAAAACCCAGGTAGTTACTTAGTGTCAGTGAGCCAGTGTTTTGGCGTTTTTTGTTTTTCTTTTTTTCATCGATTTAGGCAGAATCAACTTGTTTTTATTAATAAGTACCCACTATTTATGAGGAATGTATAGCAAACTGAAACTTATCCACATTATTTTTTTTTCTCTTATGGATTGCAAGTGGGATTTCAAGAATGTGTGGGGCATTTTTTGTTTTTTGTTTTTTCTTTTTGCTGAGGCAATTGGGGTTGACTTGCCCAGGGTCACACAGCTAGGGAATGCTAAGTGTCTGAGGCCAGATTTGAATTCAGGTTCTCCTGACTTCAGGGCTGGTGCTCTATCCACTGAGCCACCTAGCTGCCCTGAGCATGTATGTTTTTTGTTTGTTTTTAATAAATTGGTTGTAGGGAAAAATTACATGTGGGAAATTTGTTCTTTTATAACGTATTGATGTGCTTGTCATCTTTAGGTTCTTGGTATAGTAGTGGGTGTCCTTCTACAGGATCATGATGTTCGACAGAATGAATTTCAGCAACTTCCCTACCACCGAATTTTCATCATGCTGCTCTTAGAACTAAATGCTCCTGAACATGTGTTGGAAACCATTAATTTCCAGACACTGACAGCTTTCTGGTAGGTGCTTGATCATAACATTTATTAGATTTTTGGTTATGTCACTACTTCAGTACACCTTTGGTAGTATTTACATTGGTAACTTATAGAAAGGTGAATCACTTTTTCATGTTAACTGATACTCTGAAATTAATTTTTGATGGGGAGGGGGTGGTACAAATACAATATTTATTTTGAACTTTTTACAAATTGTGCTTGTAGCAAAGGTGTTAATGAAAAAAATTTTTTTTTTCTTCTAGCAATACATTCCATATCCTGAGGCCTACTAAAGCCCCAGGCTTTGTGTATGCCTGGCTTGAACTGATCTCACATCGGATATTTATTGCAAGAATGCTGGCACACACACCACAGCAGAAGGTGTGGCTGTAGTCTGTCTCCTATAGATGAAGACAGTAATCAGTCTTATGGGACGTGGGACTTAGTGCTGACTTCTTTTAGATAGCCAGTTGGGGATAGTGTTGGCAGATTTTTCGTTAAAGGGATGTAGGTAGTGTACATCTATGTAGGAGTAGTATTTGTATTTTACAGATGAGTAAATTGTTCCTGAAAGGTGGTGATGTTAAACTACATTCATTCAGATATCAGTTACCACATTGAAACATAGTTCTGTTTCCAAGTTAGCTCTTTCAATCATATTGTTATTGGCCTCAGTTCTCTTTGAACAAAGGATTGTGTACCTTCTCTGTTCAGGTAAGGTCTTTTTGGTAGGTACAGAATAGTAGTATAGGACAGGGACTCTGCCCTTGGAAAACAGAGCTAGTTGGGAACGTACAAAAACAGTTAAGTAAAAGTACAAGGAAGAATGGGACTTTGGGCTAAATCCCTCATGAGGTATTGAAGTTCATAGCAATTTGGCTTCATAAGGAAGGATGAGGTTTCTATCCTGGGACTGTAGGAGTTTTAGAATTAGAGGGAACTTTAGAGATCCAAAACCATTTTATGTGGAAGGAATCTGAGGCCTAGAGGAAAAGTAACCTAACCAGGTAATTAGAAATGGAGAGGTTTTTTGAGGGACTCCAGATTGAATGCTCTTTGGCCAAATAATAGTAATTTCCTTCAGGATATAGAAGTAGGCAGAGCTTTAAGAAACTCCATTGTTGTATCTGCCTTTGTTTTCTATAAGATTTAAATATTTTAGAGTTGATGGGGAGTTGAGCTGAAGATTGAACAGGTATCATTTCAATAGGATGGGAAGAAGGAAAGGGGCATTTAGGAAGAAGTGTGAATAAAATTTGGTTCTGTGTGTCCATTCTGTATAAGGTAGCATGACTTGAGCAAAAGAGCAGTAGCAGTCAAGATTTAGGGTCATACTTGGGGGGTGGTAGGGGCAGAATATTCAAAGACTGGAGCAGGAGTGGCTGTTAAAAGGCTTTTCTAATGATCCATGTGTAAATTAGGGCTGGGGAGGAGTAGATTGGGTGAAACATAAGGGAGATACAAAGCAATTATCTGAATTTATAGTGTGAGAAAGAAGTTGGATTTAA
>JAJPUD010003150.1:223810-266522 GCA_023553655.1 Myrmecobius fasciatus | reverse complement strand
GAGGGGAGGGAAAGAGAGGGGAAGTAGGGAAGTGAAAGGGAGGGAGGAGAGGAGAGAGAGGAAGAGAGGGAGGGAAAGACACAGAGAGAGGAGGGAGGAAGGGAGAGGGAGAGAGAGAGGGAGACAGAGAAATACAGAGAGATAGAGACAGAAAGACAGAGATAGACAGAAGTAGACACACTGAGAGAGATAGAAATTTTAACAACAGAGAGAGAGAGGAGTAGATAGACAAAGACATAGAGAATAAGAAAGGAGACAAAATCTTTGGCAACATTACCTGTTGGGGGCATGGTGTAAATGATAAATCAGCAAAGGAAACTCAGAAGGAATGAGGAGAAATCAGAATAGTGTCACAAAAGTTCAGAGGTTTAGAGAGGAGCAGATATCTAGCAGAAAGTGACTAATAGTATCAAGTCCAACATAGTTTGAGAAAAATGCTGTTAGATTTGGATTAAGAAATTATTGCAGTAACCAATCAAGTTCAAAAAGACTGATGATGAAGCAAGCCGGATTGTAAAAGACAGGGAGGTGAGAGGGGAGAATATGTGAAGAATGAGTGTAGATAGCTTTTCCTAAAAGTTTGGTTGAAACAGGTAGGAGAGATGTAAGACAATAGCATGAAAGACTAGTGGGGCCTACTAAAGTTTGATTTTTTTCTTTTCCCTTTTTGATGAGAGAGACTGGGCCATGTTTTTATTGCAGTAGGAAAGAAACCAATAGAAAGGGAGAATTTGATAGAGACCCAGGATGATTGAGATTTTAAGCTTTCGGAGAAGATGTGAAGAAATCAGATCAAAGTTACAGGAAGATGGTTTGGCTTTGACAAAGAGAAAGGCCACAGCATTACAATAATTACAATAATTAGATACAATATCACTTTAAATAAAACTTTATATCAGTTTGTGTAATTTTATTCATGTCCTCTACATTTATCACATTTGTTGTTTTTAGCAGGACATTACATTCGGATGTCCCAAACTTATTTAGTTATTCCTCAATTGACAGATAGCTTTTCTGTTTCCAGTTTTTTTGGAACTATAAATAGTTTACAAATATATATTTTGGAACTATAAATAGTTTATAAATAGATCTACATATTTTGCTATATGGAGGATATTTCTTTTTTAGTTACTGACTCCTATCACCTATCAGTGAAATATCTTGGTGAAACAGGATATTTTGCTCATCTTTTTCCTACATGATTAAATATTACTTTTAAAGCTGATTAGACCAATTAACAACTACACAAATAGCATATTATGTTCCCATCATTGCTGGTATATGCAAATGTAGGCAACTGTTTCTCTATTTTAATGAAATTTTTTGTATAAAGCACTGACACATTTTTATTGTCTTTGTGCCTTTGATCCTGCTATTCTTTCCAGCTGGAATGACTCCTTTTTACTTTTTTTTTTTTTTTTTTGCGGTTTTTTCTGAGGCAATTGGGGTTAAGTGACTTGCCCAGGGTCACACAGCTAGGAAGTGTCTGGGACCAGATTTGAACTCAGGTCTTCCTGACTTCAGGGCTGGTGCTCTAACCACTGCGCCACCTACCTGCCCCTCCTTTTTACTTTTATAGGTTAAAATTCTATCTATCCTTCACAACTGAGCTTTAAATGCTATTTCCTGGATGATATATTCTGTGCTCAATTTCCCTTTTCTCTGAACACTTTATTCTCTTGTGGTTAGGATATTCTGCAGCTATTTGTATATTTGTCTCATCTAACTAAAGTCTTTGAAGGCAGATTATTCATATTTATATCTCTCCAACATAGGAGACAACAATATAGCAGGTCTCATGCTTATTTATTGACTTGAATTTATTGACTTTGATAGAAAAAAAATGATGTCCCCAAAGTTGCCTATTTAAAACACTTTATCTAGTATCCCACCACAGTCTGTCAGTGTGAAGTCAATAGGTAGCAACTCAGGTATGGAGAGACTCTTTATGATTTGGGTGAATCTTCTATGGAATAAGTAGCTCTAGGCAAAGCTATGAATGAGGTTATCTCTTGTCTCCAGTAAAGCTTCCTCTTCTGAGTATTACTGCCTCCCTTTTATTTATTTGTGTTTATTCTAAACTTTAATTTATACTTTTTGTTTTTTATGACATTCCCTTGTTGAAATACTACTTCCCAATTGCACTCTCCCTTATAATGGAGGGAAAGCAGCTTAGCAAAACTAGCACAATATTCATATCTGATAACATAATTAGCCTTTCACTTCTGATTTGTCAGGAAGGAAATGCATTTCATTATCTCTTCCCCAAAACTGGTCCTTTCAATGCTATTTTTATTTACATCTTTGTAATTATTGTGCATATTGTACTGGATTTTCTTTACTCTGCATTAGTTCACAGAGGTGCTTCCCAATTCTTCATATTCATAATTTCTTACTAAAATTCATTATATTCATATAGCATGTTTTGTTTAGCTTGCCTCCAATTAATCAGTGCCTACTTCCTTCCTACCCACCCAAAAGTTTTTTATTATCAGAATAGTATTTTCTTGAATATTTTTGAATATTATATTCAAAATAATTTAAAATATTACTTGGAAATGCTATATTCAAATATTTGTATAAATGGAGTTTTTCTGCCTTTGACTTTGCTGGATTTTATGGCTTATATACCCACTGTAGCCAGACCTGATTCAGGCTGCTCCAATAGTTTAGTTCAGTACTGGAATGAAGTGAAATATCTGAACAGTTAATGAAAGAAAGTTTACTTAGTCATAACAAAGGAAGGATCTACAATGAGTATACAGTATTGATTTACTTGGGCTTAGCTTCCCTACCTCTATGTTGGCAGCACTCATGTTGTTTAGTTCCTGATGTCTTCTGATTATATTTAGACCACCAAAAAATTATGTCAGAAGCCTGAGCCATAGTCCCTAGCCCAGGTTAAATTTGAAAACCAGTTTCATTACATTTTATTTTATTTTTAATTTTTTTAAGAAACTAAATAAAAAAAATAAGCAAGAACAAGACCAAAAAAAATTGTCATGTGCCCAGCAGAATATTAGGGAGAATTCAAAATGTGTAACAATAAATGTTCATTTCAAGAAAGCATATATAATAATAGAAGACATTATATTCATTATAATTCTTCTTTTTTAAAATTTCTGTGTAAATTATTCTTTTGTTCTTTTTCCCCCTTCCATCCCCTCCATCTCCCAAAGCAAGTTACAGTTAAGCACACACACACATATTTATACAAATATGTATGTACACACACACACACACACATATATATATTCACACCTACCCTTCCCACATATATATCTACACACATACATGCATACATATACACATATACATGCACACACAAATGTATATACATATGCATTTATACATATGTAGGTAAACATCTAAAATGATATTAATATTGGCTGACATAATACAGATTTCTTTCTTGATTGAATGTTTAAGTTTGTCTTTGTATGAGATCAGTAATTACTAGGTATACTGTTTTTTTTTTCTAATAAACTTTATTCCTGATACTTGCTATTGTGTTTGTGTGTATCCCATATTCCCTGTTCCCTACTCTTCTACTTTAGTTCTACTCTTTAACTTTTCTTATTACTTAACCTCCCTCTACCCATGGACCCCAGCCTTATCTTCTCCTTTCACTCTTCATTCTAGTTATGTTAATCTACTTACCTTATTCAACTTTTCATTATTCTAAAGACCCTTTTATATCACACTTTTTCCTCTGCCAACCTTTCCCTCCCTCATTATTCCTTCCCCATTAACATGCATACTTTGTCTCACTCCCATTAATCTACACATTCTATTGTATGCCACCTTATCCTATTCCCTTTCCCCTTATTTCTTTATCAATTTTGGAGGGTGCTATGCCCTTCATGTTACACACATACACCCCCTCAATCTCTCTGTCCCCCTTTCCCTTACCCCCCACCATTGTTTCCTATTTAACCCATTCCTGATGTGAAAAGGTTTTCAGAACTGCCAGTCCTCCTCCCTCACCTAAGGCCTCTATTTCTTCCTCTGCACCTCATTCGAATAACAAAATACCAATTTTTATCCCTTCCTAGACAATTTTGCTTTTTAGATTCAGATCATATTCAGCTCTGAACCAATCTTTCTTTTGAACTTTTGTTTAGTGTTGGCTCTTATATATTAATTTTGTATTGAATTCAGGTTTAAGACAAAATCCTGAAAATCTTTGAATTAATTGAATGTCCATTTTTTTTATTCAGTTTTATGTTTAGTTTCGCTGGGTATACTATTTTTTGGCTGCAGACCTAGTTCTTTTGATTGCTAATATGGTCTTTTATTGTAGCTATAGATAAATCCTGTATAATTCTTTTTTTTTTAATTTGCAAAACATATGTATGGGTAATTCTTCAACATTAACCCTTACAAAGCTTTCTGTTACAAATTTTTCCCCTCTACTCCCCACCCCTCCCCTAGATGGCAGGTAGTCTACTACATGTTAATTATGTTAAAATACTTGACAAATCGAATATATATATATATATATATATATGTATATATATATACATATTTCCACACTTATTGTTGTGCAAGAAAGATCGTATCTACAAGAAAGAAAAATCGGAGAAAGGAAACACAATGCAAGCAAACATCAATCGAGAGCATGAAAATGTTATGTTGTGGTCCACATTTCACATCCCTCTTTCTGGGTGTATATGGCTTTCTTCAGTGAACAATGGGAAGTGGTTTGAAACGTTTCATTGTTGAAGAGAGCCATGTCCATCAGAATTGATCATCATATAGTATTGTTGTTTCCATGTATAATGATCTCCTGATTCTGCTCATTTCATTCAGCATCAGTTCCTCTCTGAAATCGTCCTGCTGATCGTTTCTTACAGAACAATAATGTTCCATAACATTCATATACCATAATTTATTCAGCCATTCTCCAATTGATGGGCATCCATTCAGTTTCCAGTTTCTAGCCACTACAAAAACGGCTGCCACAAACATTCTTGCACATGTGGGGCCCTTTCCTTCCTTTATGTAAATCCTGTATAATTAATTCTAATGGTAACTTTAGCATATTTGAATTTTTTTTTGGTTTCTTATAAAATTTTTTCTTTTATCTGGGGTTTTTGAAATTTAGCAATAATGTTCCTATGTGTTTTCCTTGTAAGATATCTTTGAGGTGGTGATTAATAGATTTTTTTCTACTTCTATTCTCCCTTCATGTTCTATCATATCATCAGGACAATTTACTTTATTTCTTGTAATTTTGTGTCAAGGTTCTTTTTTTGGTCACAGCTTTCAGGTTATTGTTATTGTTATGTTTTCTTTTTTTGATCTATTTCATTACATTTTAAAGAAAAACCAGCCCAGCTTACATGACAGAGACTTTAGCATATGTTATTCTTATCACATGTATGTAGTAGAATTGATGAGTCCAAGATTTTATAAAGAATTTAATAACTTTTGTTCCATCACTCCAAATTTTCTCTCCAAAAGAGTTGACTAATTACTTTACCCTATGGTTATATTTTTTAAGACCTTTCTTTTGGTATTGATATTATTCCAGTGATGTTGCATGACTGAGAGTGATAAAATACTGCTGTTTCTAAAGAATTCATGTGACTAGAATCTGAGAAATGGATGGTGCCCAGGCTCCACTGGGCATTGTAAAGACATCTATACAAAGACCCTCCAAACACAGTGCAAACCTCCTATGGAGGGTTTATTGGAAAATATGGACAAGAGCCTCAGAGAATGAGGAAGTGTGGATGTTTTGTGATTTGTATTACTAGTGATAACATTGACAATGATGAGACAATAAAAGCATTCAAATATAGAAATATTTTCTACTAAACTAACTAGTCGAAGAATCTTTCATTAAGGCAGTTATATTCTCTCAACTTTCATAAGTTGTGATTTTGGGCAGAAGGGACCACAGAATCCAGGATGCATGAAATATTTATTAATCTACTTTTGTTTCTTTCAAGTTTCAGACTATTCACATTTCATAGCAACTAGAAAGTTATGCTCATCTTATAATTGATTCATTTATTTTCTTATATTAAAAATCAGTAAAGAGCTTATTTTCTGTGTTCATCATTTCTGTGATTTAATATAAATATAAGATTCTTAGTGTGTTTTTTTAGTCCAATATACTCAAAAAGAAAAATGTCCCCAAGGATATACTAACAACTCCATGTTGTGCAGTGAGTAATTGGATGCTGTGGAAGGTTCATGAATAGATCTTTATTCCCGAGCAATCAACATAAAAATTCAGCAAATAAGTTGAAGAATCAAGATACTTCTAAAATGAAACGGAAAGTGAACTACATAGTGATGAATGCAGAAATAAAATCCTTTTCCACAATCTGGCAATAATATTGCTCTTGGGGTGAGTCAGAATGAGGAAAATAGTCTTATAGTAAAGTGTTTGGTAATGGAGTCATAATAAGAACAACACTTGACATCTATGTTTATAGTTTCTAAAGTTCTTTCTCATTTTTCTCTTCTGATCCTTACAATATCATGATGGCATAAATAAGGTAGAAATTTTTTGTTCCCATTTTATAGGTGACCAAACTGGAGGTAGTAAAAATTCAAAACATTATTCAATTAGCATCACAAATAGAATGTTGGTCTTTTGACTCCCATTCTAGTGGAACACTTAAGTTATTGCAATGGATGACATTCAGGTTTGTACCTGAGATAATTTAATAATTTTTCAATTTTGAAGACCATTATGTTTGACCTTAAACAATGGTACAACTTCCCATGTTTCCCCTTGCTCTGCAAGCCACAAAGCAGGTGATTCAGTAGATAGAGCATTGGACTTAGAATTAAAATCCAGCTTCAAACATTTACTAGCTGGGTAATTCTGGACACATCATGTAATCTTTGATTGCCTCAGTTTCTTCATCTACAAAATGGAGATAATAATAACACCTACCTCACTGGGTTGTTGTGAGAATCAAATGAAGTAATATTTGTAAAGTGCATAGCACAGTGCCTAGCACACAGTAGGTGCTTTTCCTCTTCTCTTTTTATTTCCTCTCATAAAGCTTATAGGAGGGAAGATTTTCCCATTTAGTATTAATGTTTAAGGGAGAGACTTAATTCTCTCACCACAGCATAACTTTGTAGACATTTACAATAATTTGTAATCCATAAATTGAGCTTGCTAAGTAAATAGAGATTTGGGACAAGGTGTTGCATCAAAGAGATTATTTCAAGTAGGAGCTGTAATTTTTTCATTGTACAGTACATGGATTTCAATTCCTCTATACTTTAGTACATGGCTTTGTAAATTGTTGTGCTTCCAGCCCTCCCAAAACATCCTTCATCATTAACAAAAATTTACAACTAAGTACGTACTATGTGAAAGGTATTGTGCTATGCACTAGAGACAGAAATAAATGAAAGTTTTTGACTTTTTTGAGGAAGAAAGGTTGGTTCAATGTAACATTTATACATATAAGTATAAAGTAATTTAATTAGAGATAGTCTTAAAAATTGGAGTATTTAGGAGATAGCACATGACCTTGAAGTAAGCTAAGAATTCTGACAGTGTGAAAATAAAAAGGAAACATCTTCCAGACTTGGGGATGAAAACTCACAGAGAAAAGATGACTTGCAAAGTTTGGCTAACAACTTATAGTTCAATCTGCCTAGAATGTATAGTCAGTGAAAGGGAATCATATGAAATATTTGGAAAGTGAAATTAGGGACAGATTATGGAGGCTTTTAAATACCAAACTGATGAATTTGAATATTTTGCAAGATGTACTAGGGAACCACTGGAGATATGCCTTAGTAGGAATATTTTGGCAGCAATATGGAGTAAGAATTGTAGTTGAAAAGTGAAATCTAGGTGATCTTGTCAGAGAGAAACAAAATTTTGTCTTAAAGAGAAATGTCCTTTTCTTTTCTTAATTAACCAAAATTCCTATACAAATATACTTATCAATATTTCTTCAATAAATATCTTGTTAATTTGATATAATTCTTTTTTAAAAATTGTTATACATTTATAATCTCATTAAAACATCAGTTATCTAATATTCATTGTTAATGGACAAATTAATAAATTACCACTTTGTGTCCTCAACAGTTCTCAACAAGGGGATGTGGAATAATATAAAAGGCCATATCTTCTTTTCTCCTTCACCTTGTTTCTTTTAAGAATTATGGGAAAATCCTCAGTCAGCACATTCCACTTTGGAGTACTTTTAAGTCTTAGATAATACTTCCTTACATCAAGTAAAAATCTACTTCTCTACAATTCTTTTTTTTAGAATGTTATTATTAGCCACACAGTTATTAGTCATAGTCAAGCAAAATTAATTCCTGCATTGATTATTTCCAAAAATTTATGTCTCATTCTGTATCTTGAGTCCATCGGGAGATTTGGTAGCATGCTTCATTCTCAGTTCTCTCAAACTGGGGTTAAGTCACTGTATTGGTTAGCTTTCTTAAGTTTTTCAAAATTGCTTATCTTTACAATGCTCTTGGTGTATGAATTGTTCTCTTGGTTCTGTTTCCTTCACTATGTGTAAATTAATACTTAGCACCAAAAGTTTCTCTGAAACCTTATCTTATGTCATTTCATAGGACATGATGGTATTCTATTCCATTCATAGCTGTTTTCCAATTGATGAACATTCTTCTACGCATTGCTTCTTATTTTACCCCTTATGGAAACACAGAACCATTCTAATCTTTCCTCCACATGACAGCTCATCAAGTATTTGAAGACATGTCTCTTCTGTGTTTTCTTTTCTCTAGGTTAAATAGAAGTTTAACCTAGAGTTTCAACTGCTTGGTCTTAGGTTTTCTCTTCTGGTTGTTATCCAGGTTGCTAATATCCTTGGTAAAATGTGATGTTTAGAAATAAACACAATATTACAAATATGATCTGACCAAAGAAGAGTACAGTGGGATTATCACCTTCTCTATTCTGGACTCTACACTTCTATTAATATAGTTCAAGGTCACATTAGTTTTTTCATCACCTTGTCATGTTGTGGACTTATTTGGAGCCTGGAATCCATTAAAATAAGCAAATCTTTGTCACAAGGCCAGTTATCTATTTTATTTATTTCCCTCATGCATTGATGATTTTTTTGAAATAAATTATTTTACAATTCTCTATATTATGGTTTACTTGGAAAAAGATTTAATCTATTGTTTTAAACTGTAGGGCTTTTAAAAGTCTTGTCATCCAATATCTTATTTATCCACCCCAGCTTTGTACTGCTTGAAAATGCCATCTATGCCTATATTAAATATTTTCAGAACAATTAGAGAATGGGTAAAAAATACAGAAAATAATACTTTCAATTGAACTTGGAAATAGCTATTGTTATTTTAATTACATTAATTGAAATAAAGTTATTTCAATCAACAAATACCTATTTTCACTCCCTCCTTTCTCAATCTCTCTCTCCAATTAATAATGAAAAGCACCCCAATTTGTTACAAATATGTTACAAGCAAAACAAATTTCTACACTGACCACATCAAAAAATATGCATGTCTCATTTCTTATTTTAAATCTTTTGCCTCTGTACAAGGAGATGGGGAGTATGTTCTATTATTGATCCTTGATCATTACAGCAGAGTTCTCAAATGTTGTTTATCCTTAACATATTTTTGGAATTCTATAAATTGTCTTTGTGGCTTTGCTCATTTTACTCTGTACCAGTTCTTATATCTTTTCAGCCTTCTCTGAAACTATCCCTTTTATCATTGCAAAAAAAAATCCATCATATTTATATATCGTGACTTGTTTAACCATTCCTCAATTGGTCATTGCTCTTCAGATTTTTGTTATCCTAGATAGCTACAAACATTGTTGTGTAGACTTAGAACTCGAGTTTAGAACTAAGAACTCGGTTTTGCTTAAAAACAATCTTTTCCTATTCTACTCTCTCTAATTCAGAGTTTCCCTTTCTCTTTAATTCCTAGACCCAACTTGTGTATTTCTCACTCTTTTGACCAGTTTAGATGAGAATTAGATTCAAGTGCCAGCTATTCTCCAACCTCTCTTTTGTTTGTCTAGAAAATACGAGACAATTTTTTTGGACAATATAAAAGAATATTTTCTAGTTTTCTTCTTCTGTCTCAAGTGTATTCCTTTCCCATTTTCTTTCCATTCTCTCTTAAGATCTTCAAGGTGCAACAGAACCACTTCCAGGCCATGTTTAATCAGAATCCCTTTATGACCTTTAATGATAATTGTGTTCAGAGTGACACGTATCATCTCTTAATATTAGAATATACATTGTTTACCCATGTTTAGTTCTTTATTATTGTTCATTAATTATGAACATATGTTCAAATATGTTCATTCATATATTTTTCTCGACCCTCTTATTTCAGTTTCAAAGTCTCTACATAGCTTAGGTCTTTTCATCAAGAATACTTAGAATTCTTCTATTTCATTAAACATTCTCCCTGGATAATTATACTGAATTTTGTTGAGCAAATTATTATTATTTTTTTTTTTTTGCTGAGGCAATTGGGGTTAAGTGACTTGCCCAGAGTCACACAGCTAGGGAATGTTAAGTGTCTGAGACCAGATATGAACTCAGGTCCTCCTGACTTCAGGGCTGGTGCACTATTCACTGCGCCACCTAGCTGCCCCGAGCAAATTATTCTTGACTGTAAGTCCAAATGCTTTAGTTTTTTGAATATCATATTCCAAGCTCTCCTCTCCTTTAATGAAAGCTATTAAATCTTGTGTGATGTTAATCAACACTCCTCATTACTAAAATTCATTAATTTTACTGCTTGCAGTATTTTCCCTTTGATATGAAATTCTATATTTTAACTATAATGTTTCTGAGAGTTTTCATTTTGGGATTTATATCAGGAGATTATCTGATGATCAGGAGTCATGCTTCTACTTTGCTTTTTAGTTTTTAAGAGATCTGGGAAGTTTTAACATTTATTTAAACACAATATCTAGATTCTTTTTCTGGCTATGGCATTCGGGTAGTTCAATGATTTATATATTTTTTCTCCTCTGTTTTCCAGTTTAGTTTCTTTTTCATGAGATATTTTATATTTTCTTCTATTTTTTCAGTATTTTGACTTTGTTTTAATATTAATTGATTTTTCATAAAACTATTGATTATTAGTTGGTCCATTTTAATTTTCAGGGAGTTTGTTGCTTGGGAAAAGTTTTTCTTGTGCCAAAATGTTATTTCTCTTTCCAATTCTTTGTCCCTGTTATGACTCATTTCTTTTCCATTTTTGCCTTCTGCATGCTCATTTAATTGATAATTTAAATACAATTTAAAAATCATTTCCTCTTTCAAGAATTTTAGTTGAATTTGCATCCAAGGTGTATTTTTCTTTGTGGCTTTATTCAAAGATGTTTACAACCATTCTTTTCTTTAGGGTTTGTGATTTTGGCATCTCTCTCACTATAAAAGTTTATTTTTTCATGATATGATTTTGTTTTGGTTTGGCCATTCTTCCAGCCTATTTCTTAATTTTATATGTGATGTTAGAGATGGACTCCATGAACTTCTGGAGGGAAAGTTTGGAATGGTCCTACAGTTGTTTTCTTGAGATAGTGAATATTATTGTGTTCTAGGATCTCAGGGACAGCTCAGACTGGTGATCTATGGGTTTTAGTGATTTCGAATGGTCTGATGTAGGTCAAAGTCTGATTATTGTTATCTCTGCTTCTTAACTCAGTTACTATCAGTCAGTTGGAATTCTCTGCTGGTTCAGAATAACAGCACTTCAAACTTTGCTTTGGTCCGGTATTCCTGGTCTGATTATTTCTTTGTAGTCTATAGAATGGGATAGAAGCTGGAACTAAGAAATTGCTCTGATCTTGAAATCTGCATTATACCACTGCTGTTTGCTTCTGAATTTGCTTCTCTCTGTGTATCTTTGCTCTGATCTGCAACTGTTCCTTACCTTGTTTTGTCATTTTTAGGTATAAGATTTTTGCTCAGTCTGTTATGAATGTGTGTTCCAAAACTGGGTAGGGAGCAACAAAGTTGATAGTTGTCACTTATTTTTGTTTGCACTTTCCAAGCGTTGTCTGAGAATGCCATGGAATGGATCTAAAACCTTTTTTTTTTTTTTGCCCTGATGCACAACTTCTCTTTGGGTTTCAAGTGTTTGATTCGATACACTCCTGACCAGACTCTGATCCCAATGTCCTCAGTCCTCTTTCTATCTTCCTATGCTGAACTAGTTTAAAAAAATTTCTAATTATGACCTTTTCCTTGGATTTTGCCACTTTTGTCTTGCACAATTTTTAGTTGTGTTGAAAGGTGTTTTGGCAGTGGGGAGCTCATTGTACTGCTTCTTAATAATAAATAATAAATAATATAAATAATATAAATAATAAATAAATAAAAATAAATAAATAATAAATAATAATAAACAACAATTCTGTTGTTAATTTGAAAAAGGCTAGATCTGGTTAATTGAAGTGATTGTCTTTAAAAAAAAAACAGATCTGTGGAGAAGCAAGGAATTTGTGACCAAAGAAGAACTGAAGTACATTATTGAATACAAAATAGATAATTTTGATTATATTAAGTTAAAAAGTTTTTATATAAATAAAACGAGTGCAGACATGATTAGAAGGGAAGCAATAAACTGGGAAAAATTACATTCAAGGGTTCTAATAAAAGACTCATTTCTAGAATAAAGAGAGAATTGACTCAAATTTATAAGAATTCAGGCCATTCTTCAGTTGATAAATGGTCAAAGGATATGAACAGATAATTTTCAGATGAAGAAATTGAAACCATTTTTGGTCATATGAAAAGGTGCTCCAAATCACTATTGATCAAAGAAATGCAAATTAAGACAACTTTTGAAATACCACTACACACTCTCAGATTGGCTAAGATGACAGGAAAAGATAATGACAAATGTTGGAGGGGATGTGGGAAAATGGGGACACTAATGCACTGTTGGTGGCGTTGTGAGTTCTGGAAAGCAATTTAGAGCTATGCCCAAAGGACTATCAAACTGTGCATACCCTTTAATCAAGCAGTGTTTCTACTGTGCCTCTACCCCAAAGAAATCACGAGGAAGGGAAAGGGATCCACAAGTGCAAAAATGTTTGTGAAAGTCCCCTTTTTTGTAGTAGTAAGAAAATGGAAACTGAGTGGATGCTCATCAGTTTGAGAATGGCTAAATATATAATATACAAATGAATATATGATATACAAATATTATTATTCCATAATTGGAATATTATTATTATTATTGGAATATTATTATTCTATAAGAAATGATCAGCAGGATGATTTTGGAGAGAACTGGACTTACATGAACTGATGCTATGGAGTGAGCAGAACCAGGAGATCATTGCACATGGCAACAAGATTATACAATAATCAATTCTGATGGACATGGCTCTTTTCAACAATGAGATGATTCAAGTCAGTTCCAATGGTTTTGTGATTAGGAGAGCCATTTACAACCAGAGATAAAGCTGTGGGAGCTGAGCATGGATTACAACATAGTATTTTCCCTCTTTTTGTTGTTTGCTTGCATTTTGTTTTCTTTATCATTTTTTTCCTTTTTGATCTAATTTTTCTTGTGCAGTATGATAATTGTGGAAATACATGTAAAGGAATTGCACATTTTTAACATATATTGGATTATTTGTCATCTAGGGGAGGGAGTGGGTGGGAAAGAGGGGAAATTTGGAACACAAGGTTTTGCAAAGGTCAATTGAAAAATTTTCCGTGCATGTGTTTTGAAAATAAAAAAAAACTTCAACTAAAAAACAATAAAAAATCTCAGAATCTTATTTTTTAACCAATGAAAATCTATTTTCTCTCCTCCCCCCTCCATTTGAAAATGAAAGCAAAAGCTGTTTCAAATATGTATAGTCAAATAAAACAAATTCCCTCATTGGATGTCAAAAAAAGTCTCAATCTGCACTAAGTCCAACATTTCTCTATCAGGAGATGGGCAACATGTTTCATCATAAATTCTGTGGGATTGTGCTTAGTAATTTTTATTGATCAGAGTTCCTAGGCTTTTCAAAGTTTTTTATTTTTACAATTTTGTTATTGTATAATTGTTTTCTGGTTCTTCTAACTTCATTCTTGATCAGTTTATACAAAGCTTCTCAGGGTTCTCTGAAACTATCCCCTTTGTAATTTCTTATAGTATAGTAATATTCTTTAAAGTATCTAATTTTATAAGAACTCTATTTAGGATTCCTTTTTGACTTCCACCACGAATTCATTTCTTTATCAGAAGATACATACACTGAGTTAAAAGGACAACAAATGGAAAATGACTTACCCAGGGTCAAATAGACAGTGACCATGTCATCTGACTCTATGTCCTTTGATATTTTATCTCCATTTCCATAGATAAGCAAATGTTTATTAAGATCTTATTATAGACTAAACACATATTAAGCACTGAGTTATCAAATACAAAAGTTATATAGTACCCACTCTTAAGGAGCTTGCACTTCTACTAAGTTTTATATTAGGCTTTGAAGACCTAGTAAAAAATACTTTCATCAAGGCAATAATATTAGGATATTCCTTTTTTTCTGGAGAAATAGTAATATAAATTTGCTTTTTGTCTCCTGAGCAAGAGGTGAAGGGAGGAAACAGATGGGTGGTTTTGTATATGTCAGGGCAGATGGATGTCAAGATGGTTGTCTTGGTGTCCTGGCAGATGGCTGGCTGGCTGAAGCATGATTTGGGGTGGGATAGAAAGGCTATGGTGAGGATTGACTCACCCATCATTGTATGCTTTCCTCCCTCATTCTGGAGTGTCATCATTCCTATCCAAGAGAGACTATTAATTTCAAACAGATGGAAATATGCTAGGACCAGCTGGAAAGAAGTATCACAGACTCAGTGGCAGAAAATAAATGTGATAAATAATGCTTTTTAGATCCCAAGTCATAGGTAGTACAGTGCTTCTTCCTTAATATCAGGGAATAAAAAAATTTGAAATGATAAATTCCAAATATAGGTGGTTGAATAAATGCCTATTGATATTTATTGCAAGTTGCAGTGAAAAGATATTTGAATTCAGCTCTCTGCTCTGCTACTTGTATGACCTTACTCAAGTCCCTTAACCTCTATTAAATCAAGTCATTAAACCTTTACTATCCATTATGCACTGCCTTAAGCACTGGGAAGAGAATTACAAACAGAAAAAAAGGCAATTCCTATTCTCAAAGAGCTTATACTGCAATAGGGGAAGAAAATATAAAAGGTAACTGAAAAGCTGACTTGGGGAAAGGGAATATTCAGAACATAATGCATGAAACACAGAGAGAAATGGAAATATGGCTTTTCTGGGCACTCTTCTTAAAATGGAGGTTCTGGAAGAAACTGGCCAATCAAAAGAAGAGTTCTGACTGAACATACTTGCAGTGTGAAAAGCTCAGGAATGTAATGAACTTTAAGGATGAGAAAGCTTCAGGGCTAGAGTAAACTTCCAGGGTGAGAAAGCTGCTGTGGAATGGTAAACAAAATCCAAGATACCAACACATGAAGCCCAAAGAGGAATGAAATCATGAATAACCTTTGAACTTATTTCCTTATTCAAAATGAGGGGGTTGGACTAATTTGCCTCTGAAGTAATTTTCATTTATTTGATTCTATGACTATCCTCGGGAAAATAACATTACAAATGTTACTTTAGTAATGAATAAGTCAGAACTTAGAAATAACTGGAATGTGGAACTAGAGAAGACTAGAGCAGAACACAGAAGTAGGAATTCTTATTTTTCCATGAGCAGCTTCTTAAAAAACTTAAAGATTGTTATTGAATATTTAGTAAAATACAAGAACATTAAAATCTTGTATGCTGAAAGATAGATAGTACTTATTTACTGAGATTTATGAATACTATAATTCATTGAGTACTTAAATATTAAAATTAATCCTCTTTACATAGTGTGCCTTCCCAGAATATAGATCAGAAGAATTGATACTGAAGAACAGTAAGAGTTAGAAAATCTACAATTTTCTAGAAAATATCTTAAAAAAATGAGACTGAATTATATTTGTATGACATGTACAGCAGGATTTAATTTTGCATGGCTGTTTAAGAAATGGCAATTATTTCTCACTTATCGCATAGGAAGGCAATCAGAAACATTGAAAAATCCAGTTTTTAGGAAGATGATAATAATTTGCATTTATTCACATATTTCCTTGGAAGTTTATAAATGCCTTTCTCATACATGTTTATCTTATCCAACACAAGACCAGTGATCTATATACAGTGGGTATTCATGACTAGTTGTACAAACAGGCAATTTGAAGTAAAAATGATAAATCTTGAGACCATAAGCTGAAAGTTGACATTATGAGAATGTCTTAGTAACCCCTGGTGTCAGTCAGGTCCAGATGAGGATAATTTGAGTTGTGAAGGCAAGGATTTACAAATTGTGTTCTACTGTTTGACCAATATATTTTCTCATTCCCCTTCTGTCTTCATTATCTAGAGAAGCTGTTAAAGATAAGGTTAGGCTAGCCAATCAGGAATATCTTGCCTTTGAAACTGACAAGAATGACTCATTAACTACCAACCAGGAAACTTGCATCTGGAAAATTCTTTTCAAAACAAATGCTTTGAAAGGAAGGTTAAAAAAAAAAAAGTAGTGTGTGCTCTGACATCCAAACATTATAGCCTGTGTATACACTGGTTTATTCTTTGTCCAAACATTTGTTTGCTGTCCTGGAGCTGCCTGCTGTCATGGAGGGATCTCTGATTTAAGTGCATGGACATCTTGGCATGTGTAATGTTTGATATGTCCAAATTGTTGCTTCATAATGAGAGACCTTCTTGATAACAGGATGGACACCACAATATTTTTTCTTTTTATTAAAGCTTTTTATTTGCAAAACATATGTATGTTCCAAATTTTTCTCTTCTTCCCCCCATCCGTCCCCTAGATGGCAGCTAGTCTAATACATGTTAAATATGTTAAAATATATGACAAATCAAATACACACACACACACACACACACACACACACACACACACATATATACAGTTATCTTGCTGTACAAGAAACATCGGATCTACAAGAAAAAAAAATCTGAAAAGGAAAACACAATGCAAGCAAACATCAATCGAGAGCATGAAAATGTTATGTTGTGGTCCACATTTCACATCCCTCTCTCTGGGTGTGTATGGCTTTCTTCACTGACCAATTGGAACTGGTTTGAAACATTTCATTGTTGAAGAGAGCCATGTCCATCAGAATTGATCGTCATATAGTATTGTTGTCGTGTATAATGATCTCCTGGTTCTGCTCATTTAACTCAGCATCAGTTCATGTAAGTCCCTCCAGGCCTCTCTGAAATCATCCTGCTGGTCATTTCTTACAGAACAATAATATTCCATAATATTCATATACCATAATTTATTCAGCCACTCTCCAATTGATGGGCATCCATTCAGTTTCCAGTTTCTAGCCACTACAAAAAGGGCTGTTGCAAACATTTTTGCACAGATCACAATATTTTAAAATGGGAATATCTGTAATTTATTAGTCCTATGGCCTCTCAAAAAGAAATAACCCCGCCCCTCGCTGAGGCAATTGAGGTTAAGTGACTTGCCCAGGGTCACACAGCTAGGAAGTGTTAAGTGTCTGAGGTCACATTTGAACTCAGGTCTTCCTGACTTTAGGGCTGGTGCTCTATCCACTGTGCCACCTAGATGCCCCCTTTTTTCTTTATCCTTAAGATTTCTTAAAAGCTTATTAGTTTAGAAGAAAGAGCTCTGAATTTTTGTGGATTTCCACGAATCTAAAACCTGATGCAGGAATGTCTGAACTGGCTATTAGAGCCATAGCCATAGTAGGTTTGAACTATATCATGGAAATTACTGGAGCCATGAATCAAGGAATTGATTTAGCCTTACTATTTGAACCTAAAACAGGACTAATTTTCAAGAAATTCGAATTCAGCAAGCTGAAAGAAGCTTCTAAGAATGGATTCTTAGTGGTATGTTCTCTATATAACATAATGGAAAGATAATTGGACTGAGAGTTAGGGGACCTGTCTTCTAAACCTTCTCTGTTGCTAACTAGCTATACGATCTTAGAGAAGTCATTAAATTACCTTATCTGGCAAATAAGAGGATTTGATGTATGAAGCTACAGTCCAGAGATCACAGAGGTAGATATTTCATAGTATCATAGATTTTGACCTTAGATTAAGACCATAGATTAAATCATTAGACCATAGACTATAGATTTAGACTTTAGAGACCATATATAAATTTATCTTCTTTATCTTACATAGGAGGCCTTGCTTACTTGTTCAAAGTCTATATATAAATAGTAAGTATAAAATTTGGATTTGAATACTTTTCACTTGATTCAAAATCTAACTTTCTTTTCACTGTATTGCATATTAGAGGGTAAAAGAGAGAAAAAATGATTCATATATGTTAAAATACATTTTAATAATTTTTAAATTTTCAAAATATATACAAAAATAGTTTGCAACATTTACCCTTGCAAAACCTTGTGTTCCAAATTTTTCTCCCTTCCCCCTACTCCCTCCCCTAGACATCAAACAATCCAATATATGTTAAAAATATACAATTCTTCTACACATATTTCCACATTTATTATGTTGTACAAGAAAAATCAGATCAAAAAGAAAAAAAAGAAAGAAAAAAAAACAAGCAAAAAACACCAAAAAAAGTGAAAAAACTATGTTGTGATCCACATTCAGTCCTCATAGTCCTCTGATTGGATCCAGATGACTCTCTCCATCACAAATCTATTGGAATTGGCCTTAATTACCTCATTGTTGAAAAGAGCCATGTCCATTAGAGTTGATCATCACATAATCTTGTTGCTGTGTACAATGTTATCTTGGTTTTACTCACTTCACCTCACTTCATATAAGTATCTCCAGGCCTTTTTGAAATTATCCTGCTGATTATTTTTTATAGAACAATAATATTCCATAACCTACATATACCATAACTTATTCAGCCATTCCCCAACTGATGGGCAGTTTCCTGTTCCTTGCCACCACAAAAAGGATTGCTACAAACATTTTTGCACATGTGGGTCCTTTTTCCTTTTTTATGATCTCTGTGGTAGAGACAGACACTACTGCATCAAATGGTATGCACAGTTTGATAGCCCTTTGAGCATCATTCCAAATTGCTCTCCAAATGGTTGGATCAGTTCACAACAATGTATTAGTGTTTCAGTTTTCCCACATGCCCTCCAACATTTATCATTATCTTTTCCTGTCATCTTAGCCAATCTGAGTACTTCTGAGTGCATCTGAGTGCAATGGTACTTCAGAGTTGTTTTAATTTGCATTTCTCTGATCAATAGTGATTTAGAGCATTTTTTCATATGACTAGAAATGGTTTTAATTTTTTTTGTCTGAAAATGGCATCCTTTGATGCTTCATCAATTAATTGGAGAATGGTTCGTATTCTTATAAATTTGAGTTAATTCTCTATATGTTTTAGAAATGAGGACTTTATCAGAACCCTTGGATGTAAAATTTTTTTCCCTCAGTTTTCTATTTCCCTTCTAATCTTGTCTGCATTGGTTTTGTTTGTACAAAACTTTTTTTTTAATTTAATACAATCAACATTATACATTCTGCCTTTCATAATTTTCTCTCATTATTCTTTGACCATAAATTCCTTCCTTCTCCATAGATCTGAGAGGTAGACTATCCCTTGTTTTCCTAATTTACTTAAAGTATCACTCTTTTTGTCTAAATCATGGATCCATTTTGACTTATCTTGGTATAGGGTGTTAGGTGTTGGTCAATGCCTAGTTTCTGCCATACTATTTTCAAATTTTTCCAATTAGCTTTGTGAAATAGTGAGTTCTTATTCCAGCAGTTGGGATCTTTGTGTTTATCAAACACTAGTTTACTATAGTCATTGATTATTGTGTCTTGTGAACCTAACCTGTCCCACTGATCAACTACTCAATTTCTTAGCCAGTACCAAATGATTTTACTGACTGTTACTTTATAATATAGTTTCAGGTCTGGTACAGCTAGGCTTTCTTAGTTTACATTTTTTTTTCATTAAAATCCTTGAAATTCTTGACCTTTTGTTTTTCCAGATGAACTTTGTTATTATTTTTTCTAGCTTTGTAAATTAATTTCTTAGAAGTTTGATTGGCATGGCACTGAATAAGTAGATTAATTTAGGTAGAATTGTCATTTTTATTCTATTAGCTTGGCCTATTCATGAACACTGGATATTCTTCCAATTGTTTAGATATAACCATTAAAATACATTTAGGAACACCTTTTGAATTAGCAAGAAAGTAGAAACAATGTTGACATGTATTGACTGGGAAATGGGTATAAATTTAAAGTATAAGCATATAATATGATATTACTGTGCTACAAGAAGTGATGAATATAAACATAACAAAGAAGCAGATGAATAATTATATGAACTGATGCAAAGTAAAATATGTAGACCCAAGAAAAGAATACACCTTTGCCCTTCCCCCCAGAATGGCTACAAAAATTTACAAAAATACCTGAAATTGACTGTTGTATAATTATATGATCAAATTTGTCTGTATTGAAAAATAATTACCTTCTTCCCTTTTGAAGTAGCAGAAGATTACAGCACATTATATAGACTGTGAGACTAAGTTGTTGGCAAGATTTGCTGAATTATTATTTTTTCTCTCTTTTAAAAAAAATTCTTTGTTAATAGAGACAGCTCTCTGGGAAGGGGAAGGGAAAAGGATATATTTAGAAATGAAAGTGATGTAAAAACCAAAGATATCAATCACGATTTTAAAATTATGGAACTACTTATGGTAAAATCAGAAAGAAAACCATTTACGGAAAGTTCATTGGGCATCTTCAGTTTTCTAGAATTTATTCTGTTCTTTCCAGAGTCATTTCAAGGGCTGTTAAGATATCTGGGACACCAACTCTCTTGGGAATTTTTTCTTTAATATCCTGTCCCTGTGTCCCCTTTACTGCCTATCCTGGGGCTCTCCAAACTCATACCTATATGGACTTTCATTTCTTTTTTGATGGTCAGCTGAATGAAGGATGAAACACCAAAAGATATTTCTGGATAAAAAGGAATGGATAAAGAATGATTTTTGAAGAGGTGCCACATTTAGAAAACAATTCCAGATACACAGCCTGACCTTGAATAAGTCATGGTCACTCTTTGTATTATAAGCCTTGGCAAATGACTTACTTCTGTGGCATGTAATGAGAATAAAGAGAACTAAAAAGCTTCATGATCTTTCAATGGAAGCTATTAAATGGTTAAAAAGTGGGAGCTTTTAAATTCAAATTCTAACCAAGTCTATGAGAAATCTACCTCAAAAGAATAGTTTATATGTAGTAGGATTTGGAGATGGGATAGAATGTAAGCCAATTGCCAACATGTTTTTGTTGAAATGTATTTTCTAATGTCAACAACTTATGGTTTACTGTGGCACTCAAAGATATCACATGAGCTTTGAATGACTCTTGGAAAAATTTCCTCTTATCAAGATTAATACAAGAAAATTTGTAACACATATTTCTGTGCTCACATGTAGCTCATGCAATTAAAGACATAGGGCACCCATCTGTATCAGGCAAATTTGAAGCAAATGGCATATTTAATTAATTGAAACAAGGGAAAAGAGGTGAGAAATGAGAAGAAAAACTTTAAGAAAAAGAGTTTCAAGGATATTTTTTATCACACACACACACACACACACACACACACACACACACACACACACACACTAGCTTAAATGTTTCCCTGGATCATGAATGTTTCAACTCAAAAACTAATGCATTAGTAAGTTTTTGAATATAATGCTTGAAAGCAAAATGACTTGGAAGACTGTTTTGCTTTTCTAGACACTCCTTTTTTCCTGAAGTTTATTTATTTTTAATATACGTAGTTTTATAAGCTATGCTGGGAGATAAAAAATCAAAGCAAATGAGAAAAGTCATGGGAAAAATTAAAAAAAAAACAGAAAAAAGAAGTGAACAAAACATGTATTGATTTACATTCAGTCTCCTTAGTTCTTTCTCTGGTTGCAAATGGCATTTTTTGTCCAAAGTCTATTGCGATTCCTTTGGAACACTGAATTACTGAGAACTAGTCTTTCAAAGGTGATCATCACACATTCTTGCTGTTATTGTGTACAATATATTTTTGGTTCTGCTTGTTTTGCTCAGCATCAGTTAATTTGAATCTTTCTAGGGCTTTCTATGATCAGCTTGTTCATCATTTTTTTTAATAGAACAATAATATTCCCATTATCTTTATGTACAACTTATTCAGTCATTCCCGAACTGATGGGCATCCACTTCTTTTCCATTTCTTTGCTACTACAAAAAGAGCTGCTACAAACATTTTTGCACATGTGGATCCCTTTCCCTCTTTTATGATTTCTTTGGGATACAGACCCAGTAATGGCACTGCTGGGTCAAAAGGTATGCACAGTTTTATAGCCCTTTGGGCATAGTTCCAGATTGATCTCCAGAATGGTTGGATCATTTCCCACCTCCACCAACAATGCATTAATTTCCCAATTTTCCCACATTCCCTCCAACATTTATCATTATCCTTTCATGTCATCTTAGCTAATCTGAGAGGTGTGACATGGTACCTCAGAGTTGTTTTAATTTGCATTTCTCTAATAAATATTTATTTAGAGCATTTTTTCATATAACTATAAATGGCTTTAATTTCATCATCTGAAAATGAAATGAAAATCTTTTCATATCCTTTGACCATTTATCAATTGGGGAATGATTTGTGTTCTTAAAACACAGTTCTTTATATATTTTAGAAATGAGACCTTTATCAGAAACACTGGTTGTAAAGATTTTTTCCCATACTTCCCTTTTAATCTTGTTTCTGTGGATTTTGTTTGGGTAAAAACTTTTAATTTAATGTAATTAAAGTTGTCCATTTTGCCTTTCATAATGTTCTCTGGTTCTTCTTTGGTCATAAATTCCTCTTTTCTCCAAAGATCTGATAGGTAAATTATCCCTTATTCTCCTAATTTGTTTATGGTATCATCCTTTACACCCAAATCATGTATCCATTTTGATTTTATTTTGGATATGGGATATGAGATGTTGCTCTATGCCAAGTCTTTGACATATTATTTTCCAGTTTTCCTGGAAATTTTAGTCAAATAATGAGTTCCTATTCCAGAAGCTGGAGTTTGGAGATTTATCAAATACTAGATTGCTATAGGCCTTGCTTATTGTGTCATGTATATCTAATATATTCCACTGATCCACCACTGTATTTCTTAGCCAGTACCAAATGATTTTGATGCCTGTTGCTTTATAATATAGTTTTAAGTTTGCTACTGCTAAACCATCATCCTTTGTAATTTTTCATTAATTTCCTTGATATTCTTGACCTTTTGTTCTTCCAGATGAATTTTATTATTATTTTTTTAGTTCTATAAAATAATTTTTTGGCAGTTTGATTGGTATAGCACTGAACTAGTAGACCAATTTTGGCAGAATTGTCATTTTTATATTAGCTTGGCCTAGCCATGAACAATTTATATTTTTCCAATTGTTTAGATCTGATTTTATTTGTGTGAGAAGTATTTTGTAATTGTGTTCATATAGTTCTTGGGTTTGACTTGGCAGGTAGACCCCCAAGTATTTTATTTTGTCTACAGTAATTTTAAATGAAATTTCTCTTTCTACCTCTTGTTGATGGGCTTTGTCAGTAATATATAGAAAAGCTGATGATTTGTGTGGGTTTATTTTATATCTTGCAACTTTGCTAAAGTTATGAATTGTTTCCAGTAGATTTTTGGATGATTTTCTAGGATTCTTGAAATATATCATCATATCATCTGCAAAGAGTGTTAGTTTTAGTTTTATTTCCTCATTGCTTATTCTAATTCCTTTTTTTTTTTTGCTGAGGCAATTGAGGTTAAGTGACTTGCCCAGGGTCACTCAGCCAGGAAGTGTTAAGTGTCTGAGACCAAATTTGAACTCAGGACATCCTGACTTCAGGGCTGGTGCTCTATCCACTGTGCAACTAGCTGCCCCAATTCCTTTTTTCTTTTGTTATTGCTAAAGCCAACATTTTTAGTATAATATTGAATAATAGTGGTGATAATGAGCATCCTTGTTTCACTACTGATCTTATTGGGAATGCAAATTAGTGTTTTCCTTGTCCTGCACATTGGGTTTTTCTTTTAAAAAATCAATCAATCAATTAATTAATTATTTCTTAAAACAAGAAATAAAAAAAATTTTTGATTTCCAAATTATTTTCTTACTTCAGCCCCTTCCTCTGCCCATTGAGAAGACAGGCAATGTAGTATCAATTATACAAGTGAAGTCATGCAAAACATATTTCCCTATTAGCCATGTTGAAAAAAAAATGAAATGAAGAAAGTATGGTTCATTCTGTACTCAGATTCATCACTTCTCTCTCTGAAGGTGAATGGCATTTTTCATCATGTGTCCTTTGGAATTGTCTTGAATTATTGTTCTGATCAGAGTAGCTGTCTTTCACTTGATTATTATTACAATATTGCTGATACTGTATATTATGTTCTTCTGGTTCTGCTCAGTTCACTTTGCATCAGTTCATATATATCTTCCTAGGTTTTTCTGAAATCATCTTGTGCATCATTTCTTATAGTCCAATAGCATTTCAGAGCAATCATATGACACTTGTTCAGCCATTCCTCAATTTCTAGGCAGCCCTTCAATGTCCAATTTTTTACCACTACAAAAGTGCTGTTATAAATGCTTTTATAAAAATAAGTCATTTTCCCTTTTCCTCTGACCTCTTTGTGATAAAAACTTAGTAGTATTTCTGAGTTTGATAGTCCTTTGGACATAGTTCCAAATTGTTCCCTAGAATGATTGGACAGTTTATAACTCCACTAACAGTGCATTAGTGTGCCTATTTTCTCCCATCCCCTCCAGCATTTGCCATTTTCCTTTTCTATCATGTTAGCTAAACTGAAAAGTGTGAGAAAACACTTCATTGCATTTCTCTAATCAACAGTAGTTTAGACCATTTTTATTTGACTATTATAACTTTCATTTTTTTATTTTGAAAACTGCCTTTTCATATCCTTTGACCATTTATCAACATGAACTTTTGGAAGCTATATTAAATTTTTTGTATAGAAGCTACACTTTTGCTCATTTTGAGCTAGTAACTTCCCAGAACCACTATGAAAAATATGGCCCATGAGAATGCAGCTGAGATTCTCCTGAATCTCTTTATTGAAATGCTAAATTTCTTTAATAAGGTGCATTCTATTAGAAAATTTCTATTCTTCTAACCCAGGGCATTCTCCTTATTATTCCTTAAACAACACATTGAAGGGATTGATTATTATATTGCAAGAGGTTTGAGGAGAATAAAAGCTGGAGAGAGTCATGAGAGGAGCTATATCAAGAGACTGGCACTGAATTCCCTGGAGAAGAAGCCCATTGATCTCCTTCCAGGGATTCATAAGATTTCAGAGATGGGAGCAGAGAGAAGGAATAAAAGAATTATTGAAGAACTCTTGAATCAAGCTAAGAACTAAAATCTGTAGGTCGGCAGGAATGGTGTGACAAAAATTTCTGGGAAAATTGATAATAGGAGATGAATATTAAAAGACAAACCTATGAAGTAGAAAAGCAAATCAGAATCTATCTCATCTTGTGATATTGTTGTAGAGACAGATAGATAATTTAGTGGATAAAGCACTGGGCTTGGAAACAGGAGGACCTGAATTCAAATCTAGTCTCTGAAACTTGCAGCTGTGTGACACTGGGCAATTTCATTTTGTTTTAATCTTTGCTTCAATTTCCTCAACTGTAAAATAAGGATAATAACCCATCAAAACAGGTAGTTTTGAAGATTAAATTGTTGTGAAGGTCAAATGAGATAATATTTGTAAAGCATTTAGCACAGTGTCTGATCCTTGGTAGGCTCTTTAAAGAAATGCTTATTTCCTCCCTCCCTCTCTTATGTGGACTGTGTTGTTCAGGGAAGAAGGACTGATTCTGTAGAGGCTCTGAGTTTTCTTCTCTTTTGGAGACATTCAACTGGATGATTGTACTCTAAATATGGAGGATTGTACTGGTCCATGGGCAAGATGCTCACTTGAGCGGGAAGAGATTGACCATATGTAGTTCTGATACAAGTTCATTGTATATGTTGTATATATGTTTGATGGAGGGAGAATCAGATTAAATCTCTCCCACATTAAACATCCTGTTATCCTAAATTCTTCTGTGGGAATTAAGAGCAACAATTTACAAGCCTTAATCATATTCATTGTCCTGCTTTGCAAATTCTTTAATTCAACAATGTCATTCTTAAAATATGACATTTATTAGATTGTAAAATTCTTGAGGCTATGCAGTGTTTTATGCCTCTTTACATTGCACTTATCATGGTGCCTGTCACATGGTAGGCACTTAATACTTATTGACCATAGTCAGGTGAGAACTGATCGGAGAAGGGTGCAATGGTACCATCACCTCCTAAGTCCTAGACATTATGTCTTTAATAGGGTAGACATGTATTAATTTATAAGATTGCATTAACTTTTTTTTGGCTGCTGTATTACACTGTTCATTCATAGTGGGTTTAGTGCATTCATAGTGCACTAAAAAAGCTATACAATTTTCAGGGGATTTGCTTTTTTTTTCAGCTTATTCCATTTTATAATTGTGAAGATGATTTTTTTTTGCAGCAAAGTGAAAAACTTTCTAAAACTTGTTTTAACTTTCATTTTGTTTTAGAGTGACATACTAGCTTCAGGAGATCTTTTTGGATCTTGAATACGTTAGACAGTGTATTTATTCTTGCTCCTTGTTTCATGATATCTGCAAATTTGAGAAGAAATCAATGTATATTTTTATTGAAGTCATTGATGATGGTGTTATTACATGGTCATGCATAGATTCCTGGGGCACTCTCTTAGAGATTTTTTTCCCAACATGACCCTGATAGTCTTTAATATATATATATATATATATGTATATATATATATTTTGGTTCAGTTATTCGATGACTACTGAATGGATTCTCTTTTATTATTATCTAGATTACATTTCTACATCAACAAGAATAGAATAAGAAGACTTGTTAAATTCTCTGCTAATATCTAGGATAACAATATCTATATGATTACCTTGATCTACCAATCTATTAGTCCTATAGAAATAGGAAATATGATTGATCTGGCACAATTGTTCTCAATGAAACTATCTTGGTTCTTTGCCATCAATTTTTTTTCTGAAATTTTGCTATAAATTTAAATCAAACTCATTGATCTATACTTGGCTGACCCTGCTGCTTTACCTTTTTTTTTTTTTAACATAAAGGCAACATTTGTCCTTTTCCCTTCTCTCAGAAACTCTCCCATTCATTTCCAGTGGTATAAGAATGACATTTGATAAGTCACTAGGACTTATTTCAACTGGTCCTCATGATTTGAACTCATTGACAGTGACCTAAGTACTCTTTAACTATTTGTTTGGTTTGTGTATTAATTTCCAGTGATATATTTTACCCACTTTCCTCTGCAGTTCATATATCATTCTTGCAACCAGAAAAAAACAGAATAAAAAAGATAATCTACTATTATTTTCTCTAACACCATTTACTGTTATGCCATACTTCTCTAAGCAATGTTCGTAACCCTCTTCTAATCCTGAAAATCACAAGAAAACAGCTAAACAGATATGTCTATGACTGACTTGCCATTGTTTTTACTTCTTTTTTCCATTTCTTATTTCCCCCTCTCTGAGATCCCTTTTTGGACTCCCTTTCTTGCCTTCTGCTCCAATCCAGTCCAATCAATTGTCTTTTTTCATGTTTAGATTGTCTCATTCTTGAATTAAAATCCTCAATATTTAGCACACTGCTGACACAGAGTAGGCACCTAATCAATATTTAGTGATTGACTCATTTGACTGTTTAACTCCAAAGGATACCTATTTATCTATTTAGAATCATGACAAAAGCAAAAATAACATCTCCATAGTTCTGTGGTCTTAAGTTGGATCTGTGATCATGAAAGCAGATACAGTCTGGTTAAATGATTTAATGTCTCTTGTAAATTACATGATGGTGTTATTTGTAAAGCTAGAGAAATCCAGATTTTGCCATTTGGACAATGGACTCCATGTACTGTATAAATTAGATCAGTTGATACTTATAGTAAACCATTTCTGCTTCTGCTTTTATAGTTTTGAGGCTAAGGAATATTTGTAAAACATCACTAGATCCAGTAGGATATATAAGGATAATCTCATTATGGTAGCAATTATATGCCTTCATATTTTCTTGACTTCTACCTAGACCCATGAATTCTAGCCCCTGGAGTGAGAGATAGCAATATGACAAGGCCTTTCAATTTTCTTGCTAAAGGAGGGCTTTTAAGAAGAGTCATGTGCTGTGAATAAGTCTAAATATGTGATGGAATACTATTGTGCTATGAGAAATGATGAAAGAAGATGGTTCCAGAGAAATCTAGGAACACTTGTATGGATTGAAGCAGAGTAAAGAAAGCAGAACCATTTATAATATAATAATTACAAGGAGATCAATTTATAATATAAATTATAATTTATTTAACCAACTCTGATTAACACAGTGATCAACTATGATTCCAGAGGACCAGTGATGGCTAATGCTCCCCTTCTCCTGATAGGGAGGTCATGGACTAAATATTCAGAATGAGACATACATCTTTGGGCATGAGCAGTATGGGAATGTATTTTACTTAACTATACATATTTGTTGTACAGTATTCTTTTTTTTTCAGTGGAGGGAGAAAGTAGGAGGGAACAAAAATAAATGGTTGTTAATTGAAAACAATTTTTAAAAACAGCAACAAAAAAGAACCATCATCTTTGGGATGATCCATGTGAGATAGACACCCAAGCCAGGGAACTTCTTCAGAGAAGTTGAC
The DNA here is from genome assembly GCA_023553655.1 of Myrmecobius fasciatus. Taxonomy (NCBI): domain Eukaryota; kingdom Metazoa; phylum Chordata; class Mammalia; order Dasyuromorphia; family Myrmecobiidae; genus Myrmecobius; species Myrmecobius fasciatus. The sequence goes on along the minus strand of JAJPUD010003150.1, from coordinate 237,627 downwards.
ATGGTAAGAGAGGAATTCTTTCCCCATTACTACTTTTCTTTGCATCCACAAGTATATTTATATGTTATCTAATATCTGTTAAAGATGTTTCCAACTAAGGTATTAGTAGATACCTAAGACATTAGCAAATAATTAAAGAGTCTTTGGATAACATAAATTCCGGCATTCAACAAACATTTTTTATTATGCTGCTGGAGAGAAGTGGTTGCACCAAAACCGGTATGGGGATGGGGAGAAAGGAGAATCCCTGGCAGAGATGCATCAGGGATGATATGACAGTGGTATTTGAAATTGATGCCCTTGAGATAATTCCTTCCCTTTTTCTTTGAGGTGTTGACTGCAGGGATGTGGAGGAATACTTCATTAATAAAAACATGAAGGCTTAGTTGGTTTGTAGACACTGAAGAAATGTGAGTAGAGAAGTTAGGAGCCTGAAACTGTGCTATATTTGGCTCAATTCCCTTGAATAAAGTGAAGTTGTTAACTAAATGATTCATGGGGTGACTGACTGTTGCTCTTGGGAATGAAAATAGCTGCCTTTTTACCTGAGTGGAGACATGTCTGCTTGGTGTTTTATGTATATTAGAAGCATGTCTTCTATGTCTTTTGAAGTGGGTAAGAGATAAGAATCTTAGTGGGAAATAATGTCCATGAACTATATTTTTGGAAAATTTCCTAAAGTTTTGAGTGAGGCTATGATGAGCCAAAATTGTGATGTTTATGAAATTGTGTATTTAAATAATTTTACATTTTAAATCCTAGAAGAACATGAGACCATGTGGTGGATGGGGTTAGTTATTTCTATAATTAGACTTCCTAATTCATTGTAGTAACAGCAATTATCTCTGGTAGAGAAAACCTAATCAATTCTACTTTATGTATGATCTCTGCTCCTTTGAGACATTATCTTCTCTCATTGATGGAACATTTTCTGCTATTCTACCTTACTATGATGATGAAAATTTAATCCATCACCACATTGATTTTCCTAAAGATTTGAAAAAAAAAACTTTTATTTCACAGATAATTTCATTTTAGTCTCCGAATCACTCCATGAAGTTGGTACTCCAGGACAGATACAGTACTGTTGTTCCCATTTTATAGATAATAAAGGAAGATTAGGTAACTGACCATAGTCACATAACTAGTTAATGACAGAGGTAGGATTTGACCCCAGCTTTCCCTGATGTTGAACAATCTATATACCACCCCATACTGACTGTTCACACCTGAAACTGTATTATTATTATGGCTTATAGGAAGACTATAATTAGTGTGCCTTTTGCAAAATGGAGATATGATTTAACCACGTTTGCACATTTTTGTGAAGTGTAGTAAATTTTAGTGAAAACTATTTTAACCATAAAATTACTTAGAAAAGTACAGTTTTCCAGGGGACATTATTTCATTTTGGAATGGATTCAAATGCATCTTTTGCTCTATAACTCTTGAGAAAAATGAGAAACATGATTTTTTTTCCTGCTTTGATATGAAGAAAACAATCCACAAAATATAATTTTGAAAGGAAATTCAGGGTCAACAAAATGATTAAAAATTATGGCCCTTATGGTAGGAAATCTAATATTTAAAAATTTATTTTTATTTTTTTAAAAAAACAAGATCTCTAAAGAAAAATAACTTTTTTAGATTTTAAAGATAATTTCTTTTGGGCTACAAAATTAGTCTTAAAAGTTGAAACTAAGGTAGTGTACTGGACTCCATTATCTTTGCCAGCCAGAAAACTTTTGTCAGTCTTATCTCAAAGTTGGTGAAATTAAGAAAAACAACCATGCAGGGACTGAAGCCTTGAGCAAGGAATGCCATTGAAGTTGTTGGACTCAAACTTTTAAACTGTTTAGGTCTTTTGTAGAAGAGAGAGATGCATGGTTTAGGGTTAGAAAGCAAGGTCTGTAAGGCTATAGGAATTAGATTTTGGTCTTATACATATCATAAATTCTTGAAATTTAGGATAAATCCTTTAATTTTTTTGTACCTCAGTTTCTTCACTCATGTAATGGGATAACAATAGCAATTAATTTTCAATGTAATTGTAAAAAAAGGTACACTTTTCTTAGTGTTAAGAGCAGATAATAAAACAGTTACAAAGCATTTGTACTTGACATTATCTAAGGTCTCTCCCAGCTCTAAATCTTTTGATATTAATGGGACATATTTCCCTTCTCTTTGGTAGAATATAAGCTCCTTGATAGCACTAGCATTTAGAACAGTGCCTGGTACATGGTAAGTAGTTTTTAAAATTTTAAAAAATATTTTATAGACTACATATCACAAATATTTATATTTTATAGAAAAGAGGGGGAATATGGGTAATAGTTATAATGTGTAGTGCCAGATGTGGTCATAGTATTGGTTGGTTTTGTTATGATATAAAATTTGAGAGTGATGTAGGATGTAAATATTGGAGAATGATTGATTTTAGTATAAAGTAATAATAACCATAATATTAACATTATATAGGGTTTTAAAATTTTCAAAATATTTTACAAATGTTTTCTCATTTTATAGTTGTAACAACCCTGAATGGTACTATATTGATTCCTATTTTCTAGATGAGGAAACTGAGGCACAGTGAAATTAAATGACCTGCTTAGTTTCATACAGCTAGTGTCTCTCAGACTAGATCTAAATTCGGGACTTCCAACTCCAACTTAATCTATTGCACCACCTAGTTGGTCAAATGATATCAATCAACAAAAATCCTTCTATGGATGATCTATATTTTGGAACATTGTCTGAATTTTTTAAAGTGCTTTATGAAACACCAAAACTTGGGTTAATAAGAAAAGAGAATATTGTGTTGATTGATGTTTTAACATTCAAAATGATTATTGGTGATATATGTTTGAGATCCATTTTTAGCCAGCATTTACCAGCTATTGACAGGGATTGGGGATGGGAGTGAATACGAAGACAAAAACAGCTCCTTTTCCCAAGGAACTTTTATTCTTCTAGAGGATATACTTTTTACACAGATAGGCGAAGTCAAAATAATTTGAAGAGGTTTGAGAATAATGCAGGAACAACTATACATAGGAAGTAGCAACTGAATTTAGCCTTGAAGTAAAGTAAAGTTATGCTATAGAGGAGGAAGAATCTTTGCACTGGAGACAGAGGATCTATGTTCAGATCCTTTTTGTGGTGTTTACTATTTATATGATCTTGGATCAGTCCTTTAGCTTTGCTTGGTTCTCAGTTTCCTTATTTGCAAAATGAGAAGGGTAAAGTAGATGGTTTTCTATCTATAGACTTAAGCAGAAATGAGAAGGCAAAGTTTTCCATATATTTAAATCCCAAGAGTATTTAGGAAAAGGGCATCTCATATTGATATGAGAAACTCAATCTATTTCCCAAGTGTCATTGATAAACCTTAGACATTTAATAGCGAGCAAATTCTCTCGCATTTAGGCAGCTTCTCAAGCTGTCTTCAGCTAGGGTGCTTATATAGCTGCTCCAGATTTAAGTACAATGTTGAAAAATAGTGGTAAAAATGGATATTCTTGTTTCACCCCTGATCTTATTGGGAATGTATCCAGCTTTTATCCATTACAAATAATGCTTGTTGTTGATTTTAGATGCACATTGCTTATTATTTTAAAGAAAGCTCTCTTTATCCTTAGGTTCTCTAATGTTTTAATAGGAATGGGTGCTGTATTTTGTCAAAAGCTTTTTTTGTATCTGTTGAAATTATTATATGATTTTTATTGGTTTTGTTATTGATTTGGTTGATTATGGTAATAGTTTTCCTGATATTGAACCAGACCTGCATTCCTAGTATAAATTCCACTTGTCATAGTATATTATCCTGTTGATAAGTTGCTGTAATCTCTTTGCTAATATTTTATTTTAAATTTTTGCAGCAATATTCATTAGGGGGCTTGTCTGTAATTTTCTTTCTCTGTTTTGGCTCTTTATGTTTAAGTATCAGTGCCATATTTGTGTCATAGAATTTTCGATTGGATACATTCTCACTCCTTTTCTATTCCCTTAAGGTTATCCCACATTGTATTAGTAGGTGCCTTTTGTCTTATACTCTTGCTAGCTTTGCCATGTCTATTGAAGTGCTTTCTCTCAATTGTACGTTGCTCCTTTATTGCTGTAGTAGCAGATTGGTACCCCCTTCATGTAAAACAAAAAGGAGGAGTTGTTGGGGAAAATAACAATAATGTACTATGATAAATTGTACTATGATAAGTATTGAAACTGTAAAGTTTGTGAAACATGTAATATGTGCAGAACACTCAAGAATGTGATCTTGTGTTCAGTGCTCTGGTGATAAGTTTCTGGGAATGGACATTAAGGCCCTCGGGTGTATGTTCTGCTTAGCTGATTACACATCAGCACAAGTGTTAAGCATGCTTTGTAATGAGAGTGTCTCTGCCGAAATCAGGGACTTGTGGTTGGGGCACGTGGACAAAGGCAGAAACTAGGGATATATAGGGAACGAACAGGGTGATAGGAGTAGTAGCAGTGGAACGGAGGGAGAAAGATGTAACGGGAAATAAACATCTGCAATATACACTCCGTGAGGTGTCTGACTACTCTGCCTAATCTGGAGACATCCGAAGTGCTGTAGAGGTGGCAGCAAGTGAGAGATAAGCATTTGAACCTGATACTGACGTTGGCTGGTCCAGTTCAGGAATGGAACCCCAACAGCATCAGTGCCATATTTGTGTCATAGAAGGAATTTGGCAGGACTTTTTCTTTATCTATTTTCCCAAATAGTTTACATAATATTGGAATTAATTGTCCTTTAAATGTTCTCATAGAATCCATTTGTAGAATCTATCTTGTGAATCTATCTAACTAGAGATTTTTTCTTAGGGAATTCATTAATGTCTTATTCAATTTATTTTTTCTAAAATGGGACTATTTAAGCAATTTATTTTCTCTTCTCTTAATCTGGGCAATTTGTATTTTTGTAAATATTCAGCCATTTCAGTTAGATTGTTAGATTTGGTAAGTTCAGCCTTTTTATTTTTGATGTTGGTGATTTTTTCTTTCTTTCCTTTTTCTAATCAAATGAACCAAAGGTTTATCTATTTTTTTCATAAAACCAATTCTTAGTTTTAATAATTAGTTCAATAGTTTTCTTAATTTCAATTTTATTACTCTTTTATTAAATTATAATTTATATATAAATTATATATATATATATAATATATATATATAAATTAAACTCAATTTTTGAGTTTCAGAATGTCTAATTTGGTATTTAATTGAAAATTTTAAATTTGTTCCTTTTCTAGCTTTTTAAATTGCATGTTCAATTTCCTGATCTTCTCTTTGTCTATTTTATCCATGTAGCTATTTAGAGGTACAAAATTTCCCTCAAGAACTGCTTTGACTGTGTCCCATAGCTTTTGATATGTTGACTCATTATTGTCATTCTCTTGGATGAAATTATGGATTGTTTCTGTGATTTGTTGTGTGACCCACTCATTTTTTTAAGAATTAGATTATTTAATTTCCAATTGATTTTTAGTCTATATTTCCCTAGCCCTTTATTGAATATAATTTTTATTGTATTGTGGTCTGAAAAGGAAGAATTTACTCTTTCTGCTTTTTTGACTTTGATTATGGGATTTTTATGCCTTAATACATGGTCAATTTTTGTGTTAAATGGCATGTATTGCCAAGAAGAAGATGTATTTTTTTCTGTATCCAATTTTATCATATTGAGATTTTCTAGGACCTTATTAGCTTTTCTAGTTTCTTTCTTGTTTATTTTACAGTTAGATTGCCTGATTCTGAGAGGGGGAGGTTAAGGTCCCTCATTAAGATAGTTTTGCTGTCTATTTCTTCCTGTAACTGGCTTAATATCTTTGTTAGGAATAACTATCTTCTAGCTTCTTTTGTCCTTCCTTTCCCCCTTTACCTCCTCCCCATTATTTTGCTTCTGACCACTACTTCCCTCACACAGCCCTCCCCCTTTACAGCTTCTTTCCCTTTCTTATACCTTTCCCCTACTACTTTTATTTTCCCTTCTATTAGCCTCCTCCTTTCCTTTCCTCTTTCCCCTCCCACTTCGCTATAAGGTGAGACAAGTTTCTCTGTGAAACCAAATATGTCTAATATTCTCTTTTTGAGCCAAGTCAGATGAGAGTAAATGTTCATCCCCTTCCCTTCTTTCCCTCAATTATATTAGGTCTTCTTTGCCTCTTTATGAAATGTAATTTCCCTCATTTTACCTCCATTTTCCTCTTTTTCCAATACAATCCCCTTTATACCTCTAGTTTCTTTTTTATATTATCATAGTAAAATCATATTATACCTACCCTCACTAAGTATAAAAGAGATATTGTTCTCAAGAGTTCTTTCCTTTTTACTTTTTTTTTTTTGCTTCTCTTGTGTTCTATATTTGGAGATCAAATTTTTTGTTCAGCTCTTGTCTTTTCAGCATAAATAATTGAAATACACCAGTATCATTGAATGTCCATCTTCTTCCCTGAAATATAATGCTCAATTTAGCTAGACAGTTTATTCTTGGCTGCATTCCAAGTTCCTCTACCTTTTGGAATACCAGATGCCTGGTCCTTCAGTCCTTTAAGGTGAAAGCTTCTAGGTCCTTGGTAATACTGATTGTGGCTCCTCAATATTTGAATTACTTATGGCTGCTTGTGATATTTTCTCCTTAGCCCAATAGTTCTGAAATTTAGCTATAATATTCCTTGGAGTTTTCATTTTGGAATCTCTTTCAGGAGGTATTTGGTGAATTCTTTCAATGGCTATTTTATCTTCTCATTCTAGGACATTAGGGCAGTTTTCCTTAATGATTTTCTGAAAGATAATTTTTTTCATCATGGTTTTCAGGAAGTCCAATAATCCTTAGATTATCTCTCCTAGATATCTTTTCCAAATCAGTTGTTTTTCTAATGAAGTATTTTATATTTTCTTTAATTTTTTTCATTTTTTGGTTTAGTTTGACTTTTTCTTGATGTCTCATTGAGTCATTCATTTCCATTTGTCCAATTTTGATTTTAGTGAATTGTTTTCTTCAGTTACCTTTCTGTTCCTTTTGAATTGGCTAAGTGAATTTTTAAATGAGTAGTTTTGTTCTATGGATTTTTTTTCCATTTCACAAATTCTGTTTTTCAAGGAGATGTTTTCTTTTTCCATTTTCTCAAATCTATTTTGTAAGGAGTTATATGCTTTTTCTATTTCACTAAATCTATTTTATAAGGAGTTTTCTTCAGATAATTTCTGTGTTTCCTTTTCCAAACCTTCTTGCAAAGATCTCATTTCCTTTCCCCATTTTTTTTTCTCTCTTTTAAGATGCTTTTTGAATTCTTTCATGAGAGCTTTGTAAGATGGGGACCAATTCATATCACCCTTTGGGGCTTCATCTGGAGACATCTGCTTTTAGTGTCCTCAGGATTTGAAAACTGTTCTTCTCATTCTCCATAAAAGCTATATATAGTCAGAGTTCTTTTTAGCTTTTTTGCTCATTTTTAAAAGGTTGAGGTCTGCTTTTAGGGCAAAGAGAAAATTATCCAAGCTTCCTCTATAGGCAACAATGCACTGGGTCAGTGAAGACTAACTTCTGGTGCTGTGTGGGTGTGGGCAGGTCCCTTGATATTCTGGGGTTTAGGAGATAATTATTTGCCTTGAATGAAATCAGCTAATCTGCACTATCTTATCTCCTATCACTCCTCCTTCTCTTAGTAGTGTTTTAATCCACCTCACCCACTATCTTATCTTCTATCACCCCTCCCCTCTTCTCTTATCTTTTTTTCCTAGTATTTCCACCTTCCCTTCTATACATACCCTCTCTTTTCTTTCCACTTTCTCTTCCTACTTCTTTTTAGATAAATTTAGATAAATTTCTACACCCAACTGAAGTTAAAGTTACTCCCTTTTCGAGCCAAAGCTGATGAGATCAAGCTTCTGATAATGCTCGTCCTCTTCCCTTCTTTCCCTCCACTGTAACAGGTTTTGTGTGCCTTTTCACATGATCTAATTTGTCCCATTATACCTCCCCTTTCCTCTTCTTCCAATATAGATTTTCTCCTGTCCCTTAATGTCTTTTTCTTTGATATCATCACATCAGAGTCCTTTCATAACCTCACCTTCTATCCATGTGATGCCTTCTCTATCTTCCCCAGTAACAGATAACAATTCTTAAGAGTTACAGATATCATTTTTCCATCTATGAATGCAAATGTTTAAATTTTAAATAATATATATATATATTTCTCCATTTAGCTTTCTATGCTTCTCTTGAGTCCTGTGTTTATACATTAAATTTTCTGTTTAGTTATTTTTTTCAATAGAAATGATTCAAAGTCTCTTACTTCATTAAAGATTCATTGCCTCCCTCTGACAAATGATGCTCAGTCTTGCTAGGTAGTTAATTCTTGGTTGTAACCTTTGGTCCTTTGTCTTCTGGAATATGGTATTCCAGGTCCTCCAATCTTTTATGTTAGAAACTGTTAGATCCTGGGTAATCCTGACTGTTGCTCCTTGATATTTGAATTGTTTTTGGCTGGCAGCTTGCAGTATTTTTTCCTTGAGATTGTAGTTCTGAAGTTTGACAACAATGTTTCTTGGGGTTTTCCTTGTGCGATCTCTTTCTGAAAGTAACTGATGGATTCTTTCAATGAATATTTGCCCCTCTGTTTCTAGAATATTGGGGCAATTGATGATCTCGTGAAGAATGCTATCCAGGCTCTTTTTTTGGTCATGATGTTCAAGTAGACCAATAATTTTTAAATTGTCTTTTCTGGATCTTTTTTCCAGGTCAGTTGTTTTTCTAATGAAGTATTTCACATTTTCTTCCATTTTTTTCCCCCACTCTTTTTAGTTTGACTGATTCTTCATAGAGTCATTAGCTTCTTTTTGCCCCATTCTGGTTTTTAATGTGTGATTTTCTTCAGTTAGCTTTTGTATCTTTTTTTCTATTTGATTAATTTTACTTTTGAAGGTGTTTTCTTCAGTGGATTTTTTTTTTGGCCTTTGGCCAATTGTATTTTTTAAGGAATTGTCTTTTTTCCCCTCAAGCTATTGGCTCTTTTGCATGCCTCTCATTTCTTTTTTTTTTCTTCTATCTCTCTTATTTGCCTTTTAAAATTTTTTATGAGCACTTATAAGAAGTTTCTTTGGGCTTGAGACCTGAATATCAAACTTCTGACTTCCAACATTTTACTGTTGGGATATGATGGAATCTTACCTTAAGAGACTGATTTATAGAATGTCTCAAAACTCTTCTTATAGCTTAAAGCTTTGATAGATTTTAATAAGCTTAAAAATTCAAAAAGATTTTTGGGATATCCTATATATTTTATATCCAGAAATGACAATTTAGGTAATTTAAAATGTCAGATCTTGCTTTTTCTTGTGTTTGCGACAAAAGATAAAAGGAGTAAAAATTCCTCCCTCTAGATTGCCTACTCACCTGCTGAATCAAGCAACCTTATCACTTTTTAGCCATCATTAAACTTGTGGTTCTTCATGTTGCCCTTTGATAGTATACTGATATGTTTCTTTCTCTCTCTGTGTCTATCTGTCTGTCTATCTTTCTCTGTCTCTGGAGTGGGGATGTGGAATAAGCAATTTGAGTCAGTGATGTTGACAAGACTGGTGCTATAAGATAATGTTTTATACATTTTTTTGGGGGAGGGGAGGGAGTTGGTAAATCTAGTTCCCTGTGGAGTCAGAGAATGTTTTCTTTCTCCTGTAATCAGAGATTTTGCAGATGTTTGAGCTTTTCCTTAGGGGATGGCCTGCCAAAAACATCTTGCTTTGTTGATGAATTATGTTTCTGGATTGCTGTCTGTGGTGTTTGTTATATTAATAGTAGACTTTCTCCAGAAGATTTTCTCTTCTTCTGCAATTTGTATTGAGCTTTCAAAGAAAGACAGTTCAGAGATTTTCTAACTGCCTTCCAGACTCATATTTAATTTGGCTTTATACAAGATGTTTGACAATGCTCTTACAGCATAATACAACTCTTGGTCACTCTCTGTGCTTGGCGTGGCTAAAGACAGGAATTTATAGTTTGTTAGAGGTGAGGGTTATATGGGTTAGAGCTCAGGGGCAGTAGTATCAAACCCAGATAGAAATAGGGCCACTAATCCATACACTAATCCATACATACCCTGCAGGTAGTATATTGACTTGGTTTTACAGTCATGTTATCTATATTTCATTGTATTATTTTTTATTTTGTTAAATATTTCTCAATTACATTTTCATCTTGTTCTGACCACACTTGGAAATATTGCTATCTGTGTGCTGGGGCCAGATGTTTGAACCCTCTAGTAAAGGAGAGAATATTAGCTTTGGAGTCAGGAAAATCTTTCCATAGTGATTAACTTTGTAATAACAGGCTAGTCACTTGGAATGATTGGATCATAAACCCAGCATTGATAGGGGCTTCCAAAATCATTTAGTCTAATGCTTTTATTTTAGAGGTGAGACAATTGAATCTGACAAAGGTTGAGTGACTTTCCTAATGTTGTACAAGTTGTAAGTGTCAGGTGGGATTTGAATTCAGGCTCTCTCTCTCCTGGCATTTCAGCTTCCTTGCATGAAAATTGGGAATAATAACACCTGTACATATATAGCGTTTTTTTTAAATTTTCAGTATTGTATAAGATTAACTTTTATTTTAGGTAAGATTTCATTTGTCCTCATATTCAATATTGAATTTCACTTCATCTCTAGCTTTTGACATCATTTTTCAGGGGGCCCAGAACTTTTAAAATTATAGGTGGAGAGACAGCAGTCATTTTAAAATGAGTACTTTGTGTTTTTATGTTTTATTTATCAAATATTAAATTGAAAAAAATACTATTAGTCTAGATGTTAGAGGATAAGATTTTTCTAATCAATAGAAAATGACAAATCTTTTCCAAGAATTTTTCTATTCATTATTTTTAGTAGAAAATTTTTCTTTTAAATGGCATATTCCCTGTGGAAAGGCAGAGAACAAAAATTATTCAACTTGGAAATATTTAAGGATCATATTTCAATATTTTGATACCTTGAAATATGATCTCTAAATTAAAAAAATATTCATAGACGAACATAAGATGTGTTTGGGCTTCATAGGAAAGAGTTTTATTTGTAAACAATCTTACAAATAGCTTTATAAGATTCTGGAAAATGGAAAGGAGGGTACAGGTAGAACCAAGATATTCCAAGATAGTAAGGATAGTTTGAGAAATGGTAACAATTAGGAAGAATTGATCAGAAGAGAGACCCCTTCACAAGCTCCCTCCCCTTCCTCCTTTTTCTCTGAACGTAACTTTTTATTGATATGATCCATAAAGATTAATTCTATAGACCACTTAATTCAGTTCTATTTTATTCAGTTCTATTTTTTTTATTATTTTCCAGTTTCATTACATGATACTACCTTGATACTATCTCCAAGTAGTTTTAGTGGGGCATTATTATTCCTTAGATCAACTGAGGATATAGAACATAAGATTAGTTCTTTTCATATTAAGCATTAATTGTTAGATCTCTTGAGATTTTGTAAAGATTTTTATTACATGAAATACTAGATGTAATCCAGATTCCTCCTGACATCTCTTCTTCCCCCAACTATGTCAGGTTCCTGTCTGGATTGTTTTCTCTTTGTACTTACAGTTTTGATTCCCTCGTTGATGTTTCTCCATACCAATCCAAGCCACATGGTACATGAATTCAAAGCAGACATTTAAGTAAAGTGGCATGGCAAGATAATCACAAGAAATTGGACCAACTATGATATGCTCTTAGACTCCCAGTGCCAAATGGATGACACTTCACAAATGTTCCTAAGTAGTCAATTCCCAAACAACTCTTCACACTCCCCAACACAGAAGTATGAATATTTCTTCATTTATGGGATCAGGCAATAAGGACTACTGTGTGGGAATTGGCTTTATTACTTAAAATGCTTTCTCTAATGCCAGAGCAGTAGTTTTTGGATCACTGCATTCTTGGCAAAAGAATTAGAGAATTTTGCTTGTTCCCAGTGCAATAGCTAGGGAGCATTGATTTCTCAAAAATCAGAGCTTCAAGATGTCCAGGCCAAGTCTATACCACCTGTTTCTTTCTGTGATTCTCTTTACCTTTTTGACCTTGCTACTTTGTTCATTTGCTTTCATCCCTTTGCCTATTTTTTTTTTCAGTTATTGTAACCATGCTATGAACTTCTTTTGAGTTTCCTGTATTACTTTCCACATTGGGTGACATCATCATGCTTTGGTGTTACTGCATGGTTGTTTTTTTGTGACATGTATGAAACATATAGATTTATTCTCAGAATAATATTCCAAAATACATAAAATTAAATAAAAAACCCACAAAGATAACAAATTTATATTGAAATATGGACATAATGACATGTGCACACACATTTACATGTATGTGTATATGTGTTTATATTTATGCACACATGTACATGTATGTATATACACATGAATTTTTATGTTTCTAAATCTGTAGTTTGTGCATATATACAGTGCATATATACATATATTCATGAACTCCATCTTTAGAATCTTCAATTTATTCCAACAATGTTATTATTTTATAGATCAAGAAATCAAGGGATATAGAACTTCGTTGTTTTCTTTTTCTTTCTCTCTGTCTTTTTTTTTTTTTTTTACTTTTTTGAAGTTTACTGTCAGTAAACTGAGACTCTAATTTAAGTCTTCAGAATCTCAATCTCTTCCTAATGTTCATCTCTTGTTTCCTCTTTAGGGGAATTCCAAATATACTTCTTACAAGGTAACTATCTCTTCTTGATCATGAGTAAGTTGCAGAGTTAATCTTTTTTTTTTTTTTTTTTTTTTTAAATCTCTTGTCCCTTTGCGTGTGTTCTCTTGCCTCTTAATGTCCAGGTCTTTTTTTTTTTTTTTTTAATCTTTTTCAAGGAGGCCAGACTTTTTGAAACCATTAGTTCTTTCAATGTCAGCCAACCCCTACTTTTTGCATATTTTCAAGTGAAATCTAGTAAGGCAATCCATCTTAAGGCATGTGGGTTAACAATCAGACAAAGGGCCTGGTCCTTTTCAATCTTAACATACCAACATAAAAAAACCCCAAACTTTAAATTTATCATTTATTTTTTTTTAACATTTCTTTTTAAATTTTGAGTTCCAAATTCTCTTCCTCCCTCCCACCTTCTCCCTCACAGCCACTGAGAAAGCAAGCAATATAGTAGCAGAAAACAATGGTACCACTTTGGGGTGAGAAAGGGAAAGTCAATTGAGACTTAAGAGACTTGAATTTCATTCAAGAATTTGATATAAAATAGCTATTTTAACTTGGGTAATTCACTTAAATCTCTCTGATTTATTTTTTCACCTTTAATATAGAGATAAAAATTCTTGTCCTGCTTACCAAATGTTATTGTGAAGGGCAAATGAAATAAATGTGTGAAAACTCTTAAAAATTGCAAAATGTTACACAGATATCCTTATTGTCCTTTATTCCTTTCTTTGCCCATCTATAGTCATTTATTAAGTGCCTAGCTAGGACAAACCATTATTATATCTTTGTCTAATCCTTTGAAATGACAATTTTCCTTCCCATGTCAATTCAGTGGATTTCTATACATCTAATAAATTATATACACACTATATCCTCTCTTCTTCTTCTTCTTCTTCTTCTTCTTCTTCTTCTTCTTTCCTTTCCTTTCTTTCTTTCCTTCCTTCCTTCCTTCCTTCCTTCCTTCCTTCCTTCCTTCCTTCCTTCCTTCCTTCCTTCCTTCCTTCCTTCCTTCTTTCCTTCCTTTCTTCCTTCCTTCCTTCCTTCCTTTCTTTCTTTCTTTCTTTCTTTCTTTCTTTCTTTCTTTCTTTCTT
>JAJPUD010003150.1:213440-223800 GCA_023553655.1 Myrmecobius fasciatus | reverse complement strand
CTTTCTTTCTTTCTTTCTTTCTTTCTTTCTTTCTTTCTTTCTTTCTTTCTTCCTCCACCCTTCTCCTCCTGCTCCTCCTCCTCCTTCTTCATTTCATTCTCTTTTTTTAAAAAAAGCACTAGATATGTGATTTTATTAGTATATTGAGTTACTGGTGAAAGTCATGTGTCAAAAAATCAGGTTGACACCTTCTTTGCATCTTAAAATCTTAGATGCTTTGAGCAAATGAGAAGTTGAGTGATATACCTAGGGGCTACACAGTAAGAACAATATCTGCAATATAGAGTAGCAAGAGCCCTTCTATCCTTCACCCCACAAAAAAGTAAAAGTTGCCCCTGAGACCTGATTAGTACAAGAGACTTTCTGGTTGCCTATGGAATGAAAGGACAGCTCTTAATGATTCAGTGCCTTTTGGTCTTGCCTGATGTCCCAACTCAACTCAACAGGCATTCTCTTTTAAAAAAAATCATTATTGGGGCAGCTAGGTGGCACAGTGGTTAGAGCACCAGCCCTGAAGTCAGGAGGACCTGAGTTCAAATCTGGTCTCAGACACTTAACATTCCCTAGCTGTGTGACCCTGGGCAAGTCACTTAACCCCGATTGCCTCAGCAAAAAGCAAAAAAAAAAAAAATCATTATTTTACTATTCTAATGGATAATTTTAGTAATAATCACACTCTCCATTTTTGATTTGGTAGTTTTTTTTTTTAAAACAAATATAGCTCCTCAAAAGGCATTTCTTATGCATTTACTAAGCACTAGGCATAGGGCTAAGTTCTGGGAATAAAAGGAAAGGTAAAACCAGTCCTTTCCCCAAGAAAACTCTTAATCTAAGTGCTCTAGAAGTCACTATGTTTGACACATGCCTGATAGTTGTATATAATATCTTACAGAAATAATATGGGTTATACCTATTTGAATCAGGGCTGTATACTTTCTGAATAACCTTTCTGTACTATAGCTATCAAGTTTTTGATCACTTTTAAGTCTAATCTTTTTTTTTTTTCCTTAATTTGAACTTGAAGTACAGTGTGGACTAAATCAGATCTAATTTACAACTGTTCATCCACCTTTCAGTTTTAGACATTGTTTTGTCTTTAGGGATCTGGTCTCATGAGAGTCAATCCTAAGAGAATGTGTCTAGTAAATATCTGAATTCTAGTTAGCCAATCAATTAATGCATCTGTTAAGTGCCTACTCTGTGATAGATACTGTGTTAGGGGCTGAAAATACAAATATATAGAGAAAAAAATAAGCCCTACTTTCAAAGGACTTAAATCCTTATAGGAGAAGATAAGTATTGTATATATAAGTATATACAAAATATATAAAGATAATAAATACAAAGTGGTTAAATACAAAGTAGTTTGAGAAGGATACTAACAAGTTGAGGGATTGCAATTAATACTATTTTTTTCTATTTTGGCTCATTTATAACTGAAAAGGAACTTTTAGACATTATTTAATTAATCATTTTTTCCTATTAAATCAATTAGGAATTAGACAATATGATTAAATTTAAATCAAAACAATTTTTAATTACCTACTATGTTCAGGGTACTGAAAATTTAGGCAAAAAATTTCTGTTCTCAAGGAAAGAAAAATTATAGAAGAAATCATTATATAAGATACTGACAGAAGTAAGGTCAGAGCTCAGAATATTTGCTAAAGCAGACATATTTTTATAGTAGCATTGTAAGAGGCTGCTTTCCATGTCTGTATTACTGAAATCATGATTTGGAAACTGAGAACAAGTGAATGAATGAAGTTACTAATCTCAGAGTGGGATGTATAGTACTGCAGACAAGGGAAAAGTAAACCTTTGTGGGGGGGAAAAAGGGATCTTGGGAGTTTAAAATTGGCCTGTTTTTGGATCAGACCTGTTGCTGCTGTTCTGGGTAATATCTTTGTTGGAAAGCATGCACTTCAAGATCTGTAAATAAATCACTGGGATTATTTATTCCTACTATGTCAATGTGCTCATTTTTCTCCCACCATCAGGACTAAAATTTTTGTAACCCCATCATGTCTTGGCCAAGATGACTTTGCCACTTAAATAAAAAAAATCAAAATCTAAGATTTCTTCTTATATAAATTACTGTTGGAATAATAATTTGCTTTGTAATTTTCTTTCTGTGATGATATTTCACAGCAGAGAAACAAAGAGACTTCAGGTCTCACCCCAGAAAGAACTATTCCCCTTACGGGAATGTTAGCAGAAAGAAAAAATAAGGAATTGAGGATAACTTGCACTCATTATAGTGCTTGACTAACATCAATCTTCTTTCCCCCTGCCCTTGTCTTGTCTTCCCTTTTCTTTCTTTTTTTTTTCTTCCCCATCTTGAGTAGCATAGCAGTGTGAGTAAATATTGATATTCCAAGAATTACGAGTAAGGAAAAAAATACAAAATTTAGTCAAAGGATATTGGGACTTATTTTTTCCCTTTCACCTTTCAGTGTTGTTTTTGGGGTAGGGGAGAACAGAGGTGAGAAATTTATATTTTGATTCCCTTAAAAATCTAACTTTTATAAATTCCCTTCCTTTCTTTTTCTGATCTCTACACTATCTTTTGGGAAATTCTCCTCCCCTCCTTAACCTGGCATTTAATATTCTCTTCAAGTTTACTTTCACTTTCAGAAACCAAACTCAGTATATGATGTTGATATGTCACCTGTCAGACCAAAGGCTATGTATGCTCTGTCTTTTTTGATCCTGTTAGGTCTCACAAACTTACCAGGCTGGTATGGGAGTCCTTGAAATTGATCCAGCAGATAGGTAGTATCTTTGGAATTCTGAACCTAATTGGTCTATGACTAATTTTCTCAAGTGTGAGGCTGTATTTTGTTCTTGGGGGCAGCTTCATAATTGACTTCTATCATCACAGACTATGTACCTCAGCTCAAGGATGCAACTTATTAATATGACAGTTTGAGAGGAGGTATGGCATAGATGACAGTATCTGCAATTGAGTCCTATATTTAAATCCTGACCCAGATATTGAATAGTTATGTGAACTTGAATAAATCACAGCCTCTCTGAGCCAGTTTCCTCACCTGTAAAATGAATGTAATAATACATGCTCTGACTACCTCAAAGGATTGTCTGTGAGGAAAATGAGACATAATCTAAAATATTATTAATTACATACTGGTTTGACATATTTCCTCTTGTAGTTTCCAGGATAAACTGTACTAGAGTGCTATAAAGCAGCTCTGACAACTTACCCATTTTACTCATAAAGATAGATACTTGTTTATAAACATTTGAAGATTATAGGAGCTACATAAATACAGCAATCAATGTTGCAAGGTCCATCACCAAGGACTTGGAAACTAATCTCCATAGCTCCCTAAAATGTTTTTACTGAACCTCAGTGGATATATTCAAGGCAAAAACTATTATCTTGCCAATTTGGTCTGGTCCCAGAAACTTAGGTTTTAAACTACAAGCTGTTGAGGCTAAATAAACAAGCAGTTTTGAAGCAAGAATTTCCACTGGTGCTTATCTCTGAGTGGTGTGTGTGTGTGTGTGTGTGTGTGTGTGTGTGTGTGTAAAATTTCTGTTGGGAGGCTGGCTTTTTTGAACCAGATAATGGAGCCAGATTACAAATTGACTCTGGTTAGTGTGAACATCATCTCTATTCAGCTGCTGGATTCCCAAAGTCACTTTTCTGGGTGAATGCCAAAATTATCAGATAATTTTTTTTCTACTTGCAACTGGCTACTGGGTAATTCACTTTTTGGCTTTCATGTTGGAAGCCAGTAACACAGGCATCCTACAAAATAACTGGGAATTTCAATTCATGAGGAAAGCAGGGGAGTTAAAATGGTGAAGATTCTTCCCAGAATTAGTCCCATGCTTTCAAAAAACAAGAAGCACCTGAAAAAATGGATTGCTTGGATTCTGATTTTTATATATTGTCACCATGGCTGGAACTTCTTCAGTTATTATCCAATGAAAACAGCTTGGTTTTTTTCCTTCTGTTTGAACAAGATTCTTTTTACATTTGATTTTTTTAAACTAGGAATTAAATATTATTAATCCTTCATCATGAAGACTTTAATGAATTTTTTTGGCAAGCACAGGCACAAGTTTATTTCTTTGTCTGGGTTATTAATTTTGTGTCATCACAGAAGGTAGTCTAGTTTTATTTTGAGATTGGTTTATTTTCCCTGGACATTTGGGATGAATAGCTCAGCATAACAAATTATTCTATATGCTCTAGTTTCAATCGTTTTAAGTGGAATCCAAGTTTTTGCATCAGGAACCAATTAAATGATAGTTAGAGCTGACTGAAAAATTAATGATCTAGAACAGAAACTGTGTAGATTTTTTTTTTTTGGAGTTCCTATTTGCAGAATTTCTGTTTTGAATAAAAACCTGGATGGTTCCCAATAAAAGACAAAGTCATCTTTTTTTTTTTTAACTAGTTGAACATAAATGGAGTCCCACCCAGCCTTGAATAATCATTTAGTGAGAATTATTTTCTCTGTCTTCAATTTGGCCACAGAGGTATTTATTAATGTCCAGGGATACTGAAGGTTTGGAATGCAAAAAGCCATTGTTGGTGTTACAAGAAGCTATTTACTCATTTTTATATTTTTTGGGGGGCTGGGTGGGAGATGTTTTTCACTTTTAAAATGTCCATTATATAATTATGTCATCAAGCCTGGTTGAGAAAATCAAGTCCTGTCTCCACCTCCATTGGTATCATGTTAACTTTCTGTAGTAATGCTAAAACAAATGATATAGAAAAATGTTAATATTGAGTTCTCTAATTTGAACCTTATTAATGTATTTTGAGAAAAGTCAGTGGTTGAAGATTACATGGGAGTAGAGGAGTTCACTGGTGGTAATTTGCCTGGTGCTTCAAAATCCAGTCATTGTACATTTAATCTGACTATAATTCAAACAAATCAGTAGTCACTTTCCCTATTCTGCTGATTTCCTCATGTGTTTTTTTTTTCCAAAAGAAAAAAAAGATGCCATGGCTAACAATATTAGATATATTTTTATAATCAAATTATTATTATCACTGTATTGGAAAATCTTACATTTGCAAAGACTAACTTTGCAATTTCTGCAAATTGGTTGTGGATTTTGAAGGCATTGTAGACTTGTTTTTTTTTAATAAAGTTACAGAATTTGAGGTTTCAGAGATCCTTGAGATTATTTGATACAAACCCTTTAGAGCCCATATAGTTCTAGACCTTCTCTTACATATGAGACATAAAAAATGAAAAGCATTAGGGTCAAAAATCCAGAGCTGGGAAAAGCCTTTTGAGTTAGTCTATTAACAATCTCTTCATTTTACACATGAAGATACTGAAGAGCAAGTTGGTTGCGATTTGTTCAAAGTCACTAAATTAGGAAGCATAGGAGGCAAGATTATCCATTTCCTTTGGACTCTGCAGACAGTCTGCTATACCATGTTGTCTTAAGTCAAATGTTTCTCCCCTTATACCACATTGCCATTTATACAATATTTATTTTAATTCGATTATTTCAGTTCTCTTTCCAGAAGTGTTTATACTCTTCATATTAAAACAGAAGTAATTTTTATTATTACTTAATTTCATCATTAATTTATGTAAGATATTAGATAGACTTGAATTTGGACTCAGACTTGGGAAAATTGCCCAAGTTTAGCATTCTCCTCTATAAAATGAGGCTGACTGCATTCACAGTGTTTACATCATGGGGTTGTGAAGAAAGCACCATGGTGAACTTGGAAGCTGTATACAAGTGTGAGTCATAGTTTTATTGGGATTTAGAAATTCAAATGGCAATCAAGACCTACTTTATAAACTTGGTCAACAAAAAAGAGATTTGTAAAAATATCATTAATTATAGGATCAAAGATTTAGAGTTGGAAATGACTTTAGATAGATGTCAAGGAATCTAATCCCTTTATTTTACAAATGAGGAAAATGAGATCCAGATAAATTAAATAACCTGCTCCAAATTTCACATGTAATATTCAAAGCAATTTAAAGACTTTTTGATTTTAACTACTATGCCATACTCTCTCAAAATGTTTTTAAACCCCTGTTGTTTTTATTGTTTTGTCAGTTGTGTCCTACTCTTCATGACACCATATATATATATATATATTATCTGTGTGTGTGTGTGAAGATATTTAGGTTTTCAATTTCCTTCTCCAACTCATTTTACAGGGGGAAACTGAGGCAAACAAGATTAAGTGACTTCCTAGTATTTGTCTGAGATTGAATTTGAACTCAGGTCCTCTTGCCTCCAGGACCAGTATTCTATACATTGTGCTACCTAATTGACTCAGCAAGATTCAAATTTACAACCATTAATTTATAAAACTAAATGCTTAACTCTTGTACCTTAGTGCTTTTACAACTGAAAGCATTTTTCTAGCACAAATTACATGTTAACAAATTTTCTATTGGGAAAAAATGACAGGATTAATAAAATTAATATAGTTGCACAATGTATGGAGATAATAATGACAATATCAAGATTTTTTTGGAGGGGAAGGATTAGATCCTTTGCTGGGATAGGAAGTGTGGCAGTGAGCAAACTCCCTTTACCCAATGCTGATTACTCTAAGAAAGTTGCATGGTGATGAGAGGTTAAATACAATTGAAAGAGAAAAATGTAGTGATTCCATTGCTCAGGAAGCAACAGAACCCTATTTTTCCTCGATGTTGCTGATCAAGGTTTTTTTTTTTTTCTTAATTTAAGCCAAATAGATACCATTTTCATTTTGGTGTGAAAACTTATACCTCAGAAATTGGGAAAATGCTACAAATCAGAGAGAAATTTATTGTTTTGTGGATTGTCTAGACTTAAGAAAGAGATGAAAAATTATTAATAATGTAGAGCAACCTTAAAAGTATTTTGTTTGTATATTTTCTTCTTCGGACAGCCAATTGTTTTTTTCTTTTCTTTTCTTTTCTTTCTTTTTTTTTTTTTGCTGAGGCAATTGGGGTTAAGTGACTTGTCCAGGAACACACAGCCAGGAAAGTGTTAAGTGTCTGAAACCAGATTTGAGTGTCTGAGACCAGATTTGCAGACAGCCAATTGTTAAATATTCCTCAAAACTCTAGGAATTTGATGCATTGGAATATAGAACAACAAGATCCTTGAAGGCTGGGATTGGTTTTCTTTTTTTGTTGGTGTTATTTTTGAATTCCCAGAACCTGGCAGACTGTTTTATAAATGCCTAATGTAGGTGCAGTGAATAGAACACTAGGCTAGGAATCAGGAAAATCTGAGTTTGAATCTGGCTTCAGACTCTTGCTAGCTATAGGACCCTGGGGAAGTCTCCCCCTATTTTCTTCAGATCTTCATCTGTAAAATTGGGACACATTGAAGAAAGAAATGGCAAACCACTCTAGCATCTTTTCCAAGAAAACCCCATGGACAAAATCTGAACAATAATAATGCCCAAAGTCATTTACCAGTGTGTATTAGAGGAGAAACTTGAACCCAGGTCTTCTTGGCTTTGAGGCTATCACTCTAACCATAGTAACATACTGCTTTTCAAGAGTAATTTGTTAAAAACAAAAAGAAAGAACCTAAAGTTATGTGCTGTAATTATTGCATATCAAACTGGGGTCTTCTCTTGTCTTTGTGAAACTTCAAAAGCATGCTATTAAGTAGAGTTCAGAAGTGGGAGGAAGTGGATCCCTGATTCACAGAAATACAAGATTCCAATCATGTTGCCTGAAAACTTGATAGCTGAACTGCCATCACACTCATTAACCATAGTAGTAGCATTGTTACATTTAAAGGTATCAAAGCACTTTCCTTGAAACAATTTTACAAAATCTGTGGACCACCATTTTCATTTTAAGGATGAAGAAACTGAGTGGCATAGAGATTAGAGCATTATCTTGCCTAGGGTCAAACAGCTAATCAGGGTTAGTTAGAAACATGATTTGAACCCATGTCTTCAGATTATCAGACCAGTGTACTTTCAGTACTTTAGGGAATGTTCTGATGTGTTTCAGAATTCGTGCTCTGAACCTTTAATCTTAGGGAACCTATTGTTTCTTGGAAGTTGATAGAAAAAGATGGAGGTACCTAAGGGGTTTACTGGAAGTAGAGATGGATCTAAAGGCTCTTGAGGTTTCCCCAAAGATTAATTTAATACCTACTTCCTGAGTATATAGGGGACAAAGGCTGTGAGGCTCTTTCATTTATATGCTCTAAGAATTTCATTTTGCTAGGGTTTTTAGATGGCTGACCTAGGACTTCTAGGAAGCATATTCACTGGCCATATTCTTCAATCAGCAACTGGAAATTATGAAATTGCAATATATGGGACAGTGTATAGAATTCTGGGTGAGTCATAGGGGCCATGAAATCTATTAAGAAAAGTCCAGATTGGCAATTGTTATTGGGCTTGTCTGTAGCCTTTAAATTCAGGAAGACTCATTTTCCTGAATTCAAATCTGTCATCAGACACTTGTTAGCTGTGTGCCTTTGAGCAAGTTACTTAATCCTGTTTGCCTCAGTTTCCTCCTATGTAAAATGAGCTGGAAAAGAATAAAGAAAGCCATTCTGGTCTGACAAAATAAAACCCAAATGGAGTCACAAAGAACCTGACATGACTGAAAAGACTAAACAACAACAACAAAAAATATGAAAAAATTTTGTCTCTTTTCACCAAAGGATGAAAATTAAATCACACTTGTACAGATTGTTGTTCTATCTGTGCACAATCTTTGAAATTTTCATTTACTTCAAAGGAAACTTCACACTAGGTCAAGATTTCTGCAGAGAAGATGATATGATGGTCTACTTAGAGAACCCTAGAGAATCAACTAAAAAACTATTAGAATTAATCCACAACTTTAGCAAAGTTGCAGGATACAAAATAAATCCACATAAATCATCAGCATTTTTATACATCACCAACAAAATGCAACAGCAAGAGATACAAAGAGAAATTCCATTCAAAATAACTATCGATAGTATAAAATATTTGGGAATATATCTGCCAAGGGAAAGTCAGGATCTATATGAGCAAAACTACAAAACACTCTCCACATAAATAAAGTCAGATCTAAACAATTGGAAAAACATCAAGTGCTCTTGGATAGGTCGAGCGAATATAATAAAGATGGCAATACTACCTAAACTAATCTATCTATTTAGTGCTATTCCAATCAAACTCCCAAGAGATTATTTAACTGACCTAGAAAAAATAACAACAAAATTCATCTGGAAAAACAAAAGGTCAAGAATTTCAAGGGAATTAATAAAAAAAATGCAAATGAGGGTGGCCTAGCTGCACCAGATCTAAAACTATATTATAAAGCAGTGGTCACCAAAACCATTTGGTACTGGATAAGAAATAGAGTAGTGGATCAGTGGAATAGGTTAGGTTCACAGGACAAAATACTCAATGACAATAGTAATCTAGTGTTTGATAAACCCAAAGACCCCAGTTTTTGGGATAAAAACTCACTATTTGACAAAAACTGCTGGGATGATTGGAAACTAGTATGGAAGAAATTAGGCATTGACCCACACCTAACACCATATACCAAGATAAGGTCAAAATGGATTCAAGATCTAGGCATAAAGAGTGATATTATAAACAAATTAGAACAATGTAGGATGGTTTACCTCTCAGACCTGTGGAGGGGGAAGGAATTTGTGACCAAAGAAGAACTAGAGGTCATCATTAATCACAAAATAGATAAGTTTGACTATATCAAGTTAAAAAGTTTTTGTACAAACAAAATGAATGCAGACAAGATTAGAAGGGTAGCAGTAAAGTGGGAAAATATATTTACATCCAGAGGTTCTGATAAAGGCCTCATTTCTAAAATATATAGAGAATTGACTCAAATATATAAGAATTCAAGCCATTCTCCATTTGATAAGTGGTCAAAAGATATGAACAGACAATTTTCAGATGAAGAAATTGAAACTATTTCTGGTCACATGAAAAGGTGCTCCAAGTCACTATTGATCAGAGAAATGCAAATTAAGACAACTCTGAGATACCACTACACACCTGTCAGATTGGCTAAAATGACAGGAAATGATAATGATAACTGTTGGAGGGGATGTGGGAAAACTGGGACACTGATACATTGTTGGTGGAACTGTGAACGGATCCAACCATTCTGGAGAGCAATTTGGAACTATGCTCAAAAAGTTATCAAACTGTGCATACCCTTTGACCCAGCAGTGTTTTTACTGGTCTATATCCCAAAGAGATTTTAAAGGAGGGAAAGGGACCCACATGTGCAAAAATGTTTGTGGCAGCCCTTTTTGCAGTGGCAAGAAACTAGAAATTGAAAGGATGCCTGCTGGGGTCCTACCGGGGTCCCCAGCCACCGCCCTCTACTCACCCTAATCCAGGGTCTTC
>JAJPUD010003150.1:171976-208440 GCA_023553655.1 Myrmecobius fasciatus | reverse complement strand
ATCCCAGTACCCGAAGGCAGGCCACTCAGGCAAGCCCAGTCCAGAGCTGCCCCCAACAGATGCCCATCAATTGGAGAGTGGCTGAATAAATTATGGTATATGAATGTTATGGAATATTATTGCTCTGTAAGAAACAACCAGCAGGATGATTTCAGAGAGGCCTGGAGGGACTTGCATGAACTGATGCTGAGTGAAATCAGCAGAACCAGGAGAACATTATACACAGCAACAAGACTATATGATGATCAATTCTGATGGACATGGTTCTCTTCAACAATGATGTGATTCAAACCAGTTCCTATTGTTCAGCGATGAAGATAGTCATATACACCCAGAGAGAGGCCTGTGGGAACTGAGTGTGAACCACAACACAGCATTTTAACGCTTACTGTGAATATTTACATGCATTTTGTTTTCCTTCTTAGGTTGTTTGTTTCTTCTTCTCTTTCTAGATCTGATGTTTCTTGTGCAGTAAGATAACTGTATAGATATGTATACGTTTTGTATTTGTCATATAATTTATCCTATTTAGCATGTATTAGATTACCTGTCATCTAGGGGTGGGGGGGCGGGGGGAAGGAGGGGAAAAGCTTGGGGAAAAAAAGTTTTTGCAAAGGTCAATGTAGAAAAATCACTCATATGTTTTGTAAATAAAAAGCTTTATTTAAAAGAAAAATAAATAAATACCTTGCAAAAAAAAAAAAAGATTTCTGCAGAGATGAGAAAGGATTTGGTTGACATAATTAGAAAAATGGATTCAGCTTCTTAACATGCTTCTATTTCAGAGCTACCAAAGCCACTGGATTTTTTTATGGGTTTGTTTCAAATTTCTGAAAATGAAGGTTTTTAATATGGATCCCTGTTCTTAGATCACCATAAAATCAATGGTCTGCTGCCTATTGTTTGGAGGCCATGAAAATGGGTTGGTGTGCATGAATTAGGAAAGGATGAGGTTGGAAATCAGTTGTTTCCATTCCTGATCTCATGTTTTATCAGGAAATTAATACATCATCATGGGGAGTAAACTGTTGCCTATTTCAGGCTGCCATCAAGAAAATGCATTGTTACAAGACCTCAGTGATATTCTTGTCATCTAGAAAAATTGATATTAGCAATGTGCAGGTACATTTCTATGTCACTGAATATAAGGACAAGGACAGAAAAAAAGAAGAGGAAGAAGAACGCATGACAGAAGTGGAGATAGCTATTATAACAATAAAAGCAAATAATGACTACAATGACTTTCACAGAAAGCAATTGAACCACATTTTCCCTGCCTCATTATGTGCTTCTAACAATTATATCATCATTTAGGACAACAGGTACCATCTATTGCATTGGAATACAGAATGTAAGGTCCATTGGAAATTGGTTTTCTTTTTTGTCTATGCATTCCTAGATCCTGACAGAGTGGTTTGAATATAGAAGGTGCTTGATATTATTAACTTTCTTCTATTGAATGATTGATTTTCATATAACAGCAAAGATTATAAAATGCCCCAGAGTTATTTTATATCCAAAGATCTTCATAGATGTTTAGGCAATGAATAGGTTATGGAAAATTAGTTTCTTTGATAGATTAAAAAAAAAACCCAACAGTTAGAAAGTCTTCAGTTTTTACATTTCTTGTATTATTTTTGCAGGTGGGAACTTTCCTTTTTAGTTATAGTATTTCTGTCCTGTTTCACCAGAAAAGATTGTAGCTAGGTTTACCCTCCTTAGTCTCTATGATGGGCATCTATTTTGTATTCAATTCATTCAATAAAAGTTCTTCACTGAAAATAAGCACTATTATATTATAATGAGTTTCCCTATCTACTGTCCCTACCTGGATTTTGGAGGGTGAGTGAGGTATGAAAGACTTAAAACCCCCTTTATATATCTTCTAAGACAGGAATACTTTGTTCGGATTTATTTTATGCTCCTTACCACATTTTTGGAAATGTCATCCAGAAGGCAACAATTGTGAAATAATGGGAATCTAGTAGGGTTACCTAAGCTTTCTCTTTTAACTTAAAATTATAGGTAGTTGAATGGAAAGCACATAAATGCAAACTTTCTGTCTTTATATTAGCAGGTTATAGGGGACTCAAATCAAAATTGAGTATTCCAAATTTGATCCCGAAGCAAATTTTTGTGGTTGCGTGATAAGCTCCTAAAAAAAAAAAAGGATTTATGATGAAAATGTTGAAAGACCCTCAACTTTAGGACAAGGCACAGTTATAATTTTCTAGGTATTAGGCACCTAAAATAACTTTGTATGAAGATTACTCTGGGATTTATCCCCAGGTTTGTAGAAAAATGCTTAATGTTGAACTATATTTTATGCACACAAAAAGACTTATTTCATAAGCTAAGGAGCTCAGAGATTTAAATTCCAATATTCAACAACACTATTACTGAAGGGCTAACTCCTTTCAATCTCATAATAGTTATCTTAAGTACATGTACATGCACACACAAGTATATATATGTACCTGTACACAAAAATATATATAATTAAAATATTCCATCAGAACTATTTTTGAAGATGGCTTATAACCTAACAATTCTAAATATTTCAAATAGAATATATGCCCACCATGCATTTAATGACATGAGATGGAAGGCTCATGGAAAATATGAATTATAAGAAAACCTCCAGAAATCCTTTGAGACAATTTTGAGGAAAACTGTGAATTTCTGTTTTTTCTTTGGCCAAGTGTCCTTTGAAGTAAGAGACTTTTTTTGCTTGTTGGAAAATTCTAGATCTGATTACTATAAGAGCAATGATACTTTCTCTTAAGATGTTAAGGACTCAAAGGCAATTCCTCCCCCCACCAAACTCCCCAAAGCAAAGCATTTTTTAAAGAGCCCAGAAAATTTCCAGGCATTTTTCTCCACAGTAACCCAAGGGAATGATTAGAGTTTCTTTTTTGGTAGCCTCTTCATAGCCCTTTGCAATATAAAACATGCAACTTACATTATTAACTTTTTTTTATTATTACTGTAATTTGACTAAATCATAGGTTATAAACTATCTGTAAGTGGCCGGGTCCCAGGCATGCAGCTGGGTGTAATGGGAAGCTGGTTAGACTCCCAGTCAGAAGACTCAGCTCTGATACTTTCAGTTATAAAGTGGGACCAGAGGCCTCTCTGACCTCTAGTTTCCTCAGTTGTAAAATGGAGATAATGATGCTTATCTTTGTAAGGAATGTGTTTTAATTAGAGACAGTGTAGTATTGGCTTTTGAGTCAGGAGAATCTGTGTTCTAAATTCTGCCTTGGACTCATTCTGACTTGTGTGACCCTGAGAAAGTCGTTGGTATACTAAACAACTACAAGACTAAGTTGTGAGGCAGATGCCGCAGGTTGAATTGAATTTCTTTACTGGGAAATCATTGCATCATTGAAATCACAAGATTTGTCCTTCTCTCTCTTCTAACCCCTTACCCTTCAATTAAAAAAAATCTGCTTTGATTCACTTTATTACTCAAGCTTTTAATTTATTCTCTGTTTCATTTCCAAATTAACTCATTTCTTTCATGAGATCCAGAGTTGTAAAGCATCTGAGAAATTTGGTCTAACTTTCTCATTTATGATATGAGGACCTGGGCCTGGAGAAGGATCTTGAAGGTTACTTAGGTTTACGCTTGGCAGCCTGGGGTCTTCTGATTTCACACCTAGTGCTTTTCCAACATACTTTTCTTTTTCTTTTAGCGCTTCTTGTCTAGGTCTTACTATATATATTTGAGAGGCAGTATGATTCAGAGGAAAGAACTCTGGATTAAAAAATCAGAGGTTCTGGATTCAAATCTTGATTTGCTACTTATAAGTTCAATCAAGTTAAGTCAATAAGCATTTATTGAGAACTTGTGTGCCAGGCACTGTGCTAAGTGCTAGGGCTACAAATACTAGAGGAAATAAAGGCAGTTCTTGCTCTCAAGGAACTTACATTCTAATGGAGGAGAACAACACCTAAAAGGAAACTGAAAAGTTGGTAGTGGTGGGAGAGAAGAAGTTCCCCACCTGGGATCTGGTAGACAAAGTTAGAAGTGTCAGGAATGGAATGGGGGAAAGAAATGAAAACATGGATATCCTGGGTATTCTTAAATTGCTGTTAGGTTCTAGTAATGTTTTACTTATATGATGACAAATTTGAAGAAGATGTAAGTGATACTTTCAGGAGCCTCAAACTTGCTGGGCCTCTTTTTTCAACTATAAAATGGCGTTGGACTAGGTAATATTTAAGGTACCTTCCTGCTCTAAATGATTAATTCTACAATTTTCTTTTCTTAGTCCCCTGTAGTTTAGCAACTTGGTACCTAAAAAAGAAATATCCTTTTTCATCAGACCACTTTGGTTCCAAGTTAAGTCTTCTCTTCACATTCTGGTTAACAAACACTCAAAATTTGTATGTAATTCATTTCCATGGATCATTGATTCTGCAGGATATCCCTTGTACTTATTGCTGGGTTTTGTAGCATAGTCTCACAAGCCCTCAGTTTCTCAGGTAAGTCCAGGTATACTCTCCAGAGAGCCTTATTGCTTCTTAAAGAGCCTGGCACAAGTGTGAAATTTCAATGGTGAAGTTTTCCACTGGTGCAGTAAATAGAATGTCAGGGCTGGAGTTAGGAAGAACAGAATTCAAATCTAGCCTTAGACATTTATTAGCTGTTTGACCCCGAGCAAGTCATTTAACCTGATTTACCTCATTTCTTCATCTCTAAAACAAGTTGAAGAAGGAAATTACAAACTACCCTAATATCTTTGCCAAGAAAACTACAAATGGGGTCACAAAAGAGTCAGCACAGTTGAAACAACCAAACAACTGTCTCTCCACTCTTCCTCATTTCCTTCATTCTCTGAATACACCTTAGTATTAAGTGATCATCAAGTTTCCCTTTAGGAGGACTAACTTTGCTAGGCCACAATTTCCTTTATTGTAAAATTTGGGATGAAACTAGTTGGTCTCTGAGTTCCCTTTAAGGTATAATGATCCTATGAACTCTGAGGTAAACTCTGCTCCCTTCCTTATGTTACAGATAATAAAACTAAGACTGAGATGAAACGTGAGCATATTTCCTGGGATGATACCTCCGGAAACTAAACTGATGTGAGGCAGACATTAAGCCCAGGCATAATGACTTTAGGTTTTATAATTCAGTCAGGATGTTGTCTTACATTCTATAGGTCATTCTATGGCTCACATTTATATAATAACCAACATTTGTATAGTACTCCTTTTGTGTCAGGTTATCTTACAATTATTCTCTTTTGATTCTTGCAACAACCCTAATAGATGAGAAAATTGAGGCATACTGGGATTAAATGACTTGTCCAGGGTCATACAACTAGAAAATCAGGCCCAATTTGAACTCAAAAAGATGAATCTTCCTGATTCCAGGCCTAGAATTCTCTGCCCTATGATGCCACTTTCCTGCATTTTAGGGCTTTTAAACCACTTTTCACAATCTCCTGAGGTAGGTAATATTAGAAGTGTATATCTCCATTTTTATAAATAATGTCACTGAGGTTCTCATAAACTGAAATTCAGAAGTTAAAGCTATACCATTATACAACTAGTATAAGTGGAAGGTTAGATGATAGGGATTAAGATGTCATACCTTCCAATGACATTTATTTTTAAGAGAAACTTTCTAAAGGCAAATCTAATAACAACTTTGGGACCAACCTTTTTACTCTTAAAGAAATGAATCAATGATGATAAAATATGGGGAGAGAGGAAAGGCAAGAATACTTTATATGTAAAATTTTCTGTGAAATTTTAGCTTAGGGGTCAAAATTATTGGATTTTGCTTTCAACATCTAAACCAAAATGAGTGGAACAGAGAATATTTTAGTTTCTGGATAAAATGGAATAGGAATAAAGAACAAACCAACTAGTTCTACCAATTTTAATTTGAATGTACTCAGGGATGTGATGCACCATGCTTGTAAGGGCTCTTAATCAATAGCTAAATTTTCAGTAAATTTTCATTTTTGTCTTGGATCAGCAAATACTCCAAATCGCACCTTGATTTATTGTTTTATTGATTGTATAAGGCTAAGAAAGGGATGGAGAAAATGTTACTGATGCAGATTAAACTTAAAATTGTGTTCATTGTGTTCTGTGCATGTTTTTTGGGAGGGGGGCAGGAGAATGTAGTTGTTAAACATTTACTAGCATACTCCTGGATATAGTGCAACAGTATTATCAAATCAAGTGTTACCAGCAGTGTTATCAATAATGGGACCTGTTGTAAGGATGAGCATTTATCAGCACCCTAAAATCATGCCAAGTAGGTGGGTGACCATCTATTTTTTATATGCATAATTTGGGCATATATTATGCCAAATATTAGTTTGCACAAGGATGTTGAACAATGAATCAATTGCAGCATCTTTGAGATATAATATATCTTTATGTTAGAAGAATTGTACTTTCTGTATCAAGTAGCATACTGTAGTGTCTATTCAAACCTGGGGGACTAAACCCATTAATAAAGTGGCAGAGGAAAACTTTTTACATTTACATAGAATGTCTAATCCACATTAATAGGATAGGATTTTTAAAATGAAAAAGTCTATGGCCAAATTATCATATACTTACTATTATTTTTTTTGGGGGGGCTTAGGCAATTGAGTTTAAGTAACTTGTCCAGAGTCGCACAACTAGCAAGGGTTAGGTGTCTGAAGCCACATTTGAACTCAGGTTCTCTCGATGCTTCAGTGACAGTGCTCTATCCACTGTCAGCTAGCTGTCCCTATCACATTCTTACTGACAAAAAGTTACCAAGAATCAAAATATTTATATAGGAACAACAGAGATGTCTTCCCAAATGTTTTCAGTTTGTAATCTATTTCCATACCTACAAGGATTCTAGAAGATTGCCTTGTTTATCCTTTTTTGGGGGAGAGGGAGGGTTAATGCTCATGGAAGCATAGAAGATAGATTTAGACATGGAAGGACTATAAGGGTACTCATAATCCCGTCTTTTTTTAAGATGAGTAACTGAGATGAGACCCAGAGAAGCTAGGTAATTGTTCAAGGTCATATAGATAGGCAGTGATAGAACCCTTTGGTCTCATTTTATGGTTTCAGTATTACCTAATAAAAGTTAGTTGTGGGGAGTACTGCATTTTCTAGTATGATAGGACAATAGTGGTAGAATTGGAAGGAATTGTTTGATTTGAGATATGACATATCCTAATTTTAGAATAACAGTACTTTCTGTGTCAGGTAACATACTATAGTGTCTCTTCAACCCTGGGGGATCAGACCCATTAATAAAGTAGTAGAGGAAGAATTTTTACATTCATATAGAAATTCCAATCCATATCATTGGTATAGGATTATTAAGATTAGAGAAGTCTATGGTCAAATTATCATATGCTTATCTATCTGAGAAGATGGGCATTGGCTCATGCCATAAAAAGATTAGTAAGTGTCTTAAAAAATTCTATTCACTCTTTGCAATGATATGAAGTTTCTCTTTGTCTGTCTGTCTGTCTGTCTCTTTTTCTCTCTCTTTGTCTCTCTCTTTTCCTCTACTCTGTCCCTTTCTATCTCTCTCTCTCTTTTTTCTCTCTGTCTCTCTCTCCCTTCCTCCCTCTCTTTCTCTTTCTATTTCTCCCTCTTCCCCCCTGTGGACATTTCTGATGGGCATAATTGGTCTTGAAATCTGGGTTGTCAACTTCAGTTCTTCAGTAGGGTTATCTCTATTTTGTCTGGGTGCCATGAGTGGTTAGAATTCTCTTCATAGGCACCATAAACAAAAAGGCTGCTCTTTATTAATCACTATGTTAATAGAAAGCAACAGAGTGCCTGGCATGTGATAGACACTTAATAAATGCTTGCTGGTTGATTGGTTGGTTAATTGATTAGTAAGATAGAACTGCTTGAAGACATAATTCAGAAAAAAGATTCCTTCAGGCATTACAAAAGTTCATAGGTATGAGAAACATCAGAATCAGCCAGTATGAAAAATTAGAAAGAGAGGAAATCTCTGAAAATACATGGTACAATATTTGTATAAAATACATTATATGTGCACATTGTAACAAATTTATTGCATGTATAATTGTTTCTCTAGTGATCAACTTATTGAAAATTCCTAAGACTGGATAAAACCCTGAGAATGTATGTGAACTGTTTTCTTGTTTCTGAATAAATGATATTCAGTTCAATTTAATAAACATTTATTAAGTGCCTACTATGTGCCAAGTACTATGCTAGTCAATGGGGATATAAAAAGAGACAAAAGACAATTCCTGCCTTCATGGAATTTAAGAGAAAGATTTCCTTTCGAAGTTATATGCATCTTCTTTTCCCACCTTCTCATTTGGTGGTCAGGTACACATTGAGTGATATGATTTTCTCCACTTTGGGATTTGGAGACAGAGAAATCTGGGATTTAAGGATTATCTATAATATTAACTTGGTGTGATCAAGTAAACATTTCATAACCTTTCTCAACTTCTAACCCTTAGACTCAGCTAATATGAGCTGCAAATTGAGTAGGTGATCTAATAGCAGAATCATAATTGTGATGGGAAAACACTAAATTCCTGATGCTAAAATTTAAGATCTTACTTTGTGCTCATCAATAAAGAAAAAAGCCATAATTATTTTTCTGTTAGCATTCTCTTGGCTAGATATCATCATTTGCTTGTCAGTTATTTTTTATGACTTCTCAACTATGTTCTCTATGCTCCTCTGGAACCTTAAGATAGAGAAATGCTTTTTTCTCTTGTCAAATATGATCAAAGTTACTAGTGATGCTGCCATATTCAGTGATTCTTCCTATCCAATTTAACACCTTGAAAAAATTTTTAATGTTAGGTTACTGCATCCCAATATCAAGCACACCCCAATATCAATTAATAAACTTGTAAGTTCAATGAGCATATTGCTGTGGCATTATCCATCTACCTTTTCTTTACTTTTCCATGGGATTTTTCCTATGATCTTGAAGAGAATTTTGTACACA
The DNA here is from genome assembly GCA_023553655.1 of Myrmecobius fasciatus. Classification (NCBI taxonomy): domain Eukaryota; kingdom Metazoa; phylum Chordata; class Mammalia; order Dasyuromorphia; family Myrmecobiidae; genus Myrmecobius; species Myrmecobius fasciatus. The sequence goes on along the minus strand of JAJPUD010003150.1, from coordinate 199,469 downwards.
ATTTTACTCTTAACTTTGTGTCTAACAAGTATAATTAATGATAGGTAGATAAATGTATTAGATTCATATCTCTCTAACTTGATAGAAATAGGTTGGAAAGAATGAAAATGTGATTTTATAGATTAAAATAGTGGCTTTAGGAGCAAGCAATACAAAGCTGGTGAGGATTTGATTAAAATTATTTGAAGAATAGAAATTGGGTTTAAAGATGGTTGACTGACTTAAAAATACTTAACACACCTTCAAAGGATCTTTAAAATATCAAAGTTTAAAATGAGATTCATATATGGGCTGATGATTTTTGTCTCTGCAGTGTGTGTGTGTGTGTGTGTGTGTGTGTGTGTGTGTGTACAATGGTACAATCTTCATTATTTAATTGAGCAACTTTTAGAGTGAACTTTATGACTGTTTTCACAGTCCATCCCAAGTCTCTCAGAGGCAAATACATAGGGAAAAATTAATCCCAGGGGCTAAGAAGAAGTGGAAATTTCCCCCTGTGATGTTTTCATGTTTGTATTACACAGTAGATGCAAAGCTAATTACCTCCTCCACACAGATGTGTTGGACCCTTGGTGGAAGTCTGAACTAGAGACCTTTTAAAGAGATTAAATTTGTCGGGAAAGACTCAACACCAAATGAAATATGGCAGCTTATGTATTATAGTGTTTATTCAGGCAAACTCCCATTGACTCTTTGGGTACTGAAACATGTAGTTACCTGAAATGGTTTCTTTTAGAAGCATGTGCTAGCAAGAAATTTTTCCTTGTACAGGCAAGTTCTCAAATAACCCCTGAACTTGGGTGTGGTCTAGGTTAAGACCTCACCATATCTGTTGATGAATCCTGCTTCAAAGGACCATTGACTGATTAGATGGTCAGTGGTCCTCAATGGCAGGCAAGAAACCTTTGTCTTATGAAGAAACTCACAAATGTTTAACCAGACACATAAGAAGTGTACAATGTCTGCACAATTAATAAGATACATGAATCAGCCATTGATTCAAAGTACTATTGAATCTTTTTATGTAAATGGCCAATAAAATTGTGAAAATAAAACAAATCATTACATAAATGACTACCACTACTGCTCAGGTTTGTAGAAAATAGTGTAGTTACCAGATAATAAGAATATAACTGAGGGATAGAGGAGATAGAAATGTATACTATAAGTATCTGGGAAAAAAATCTACTTGAAGATTTCTGGTGATAGGGAACTCATTGCCTCCTGAAAAAGTCTTTCCCATTTTTAAGCAATTCAAATTATTAGAATTTTTTTCTTGCATGGAACTGATTTCTGTTGTAATTTCTTACATTGCTTCTTGTTTTGTGCTCTGGAACTAAGCAGAACAATTCTAATCCATCTCACACAATAGAAACTATGTTAGAAACTAACTAAACTATTAGTTTAGAAACTATCTACTTCAATAGATAGCTAATATAAATCTTCTAAGTCTTTTCCCCAGGCTAGACATTCTTGGATTTGATTTTCATATTATGTGACCTTGAGGTCATTTAGCATGCTTATCAACTTTCTTGGGAAGCTTTTTAGTTTACTAATGCCATTTCTAAAAGATGGAACCTCAGTCTAAACTCAAGGTACTTGGACCAGTGAATCCATTTAGATTCACTAACTTTTACAGTATCAATGGACATTTTATATTAATTAAGCAGCCTAACCTTGAATGCCCTATTTTTGGCTTCCAAATTAGACTTTTTTTTTTTGTGAGACAACATGTGTTAAGCCACTTGCCCAAGATCACACAGCTAGTTCGAATTAGACTTTTGATAAATATTGAGCTCTAAATCTTCAAAAACTCCAGTTGTTTTTTCCAAATGAATTAATATCTAACTGTACCTTCACAATATTAAATTTGGGAAATAGACTTTTGGAAACGCAGTTGCAGAATTTACCTTTTTATTCCTCTTAAATTTTATTTGATTATGTTTAGTCCAACATTTCAGCTTCCAGAGATCATTTCAGATCTTTCTTTTATCATCCAATCTGTTGGTTACTGTTTCTGGTTTCACGTCAGAGGCAATATTGGTTGACATACTATCATTTAAGTGATTTGATAACAAATGTTAAACAATCTCGACTCACACACAAATTCCTGAAGCATTATGCTGGAAACTAAGAACTACTCTTTTTGACCAAGGAAGAATAAAAAAAAATCACCTCTACAGTCCCTGACTTCAAGGAACTCACATTCTAACTTGAGGCAACAAGAATATGATAGGTACAGAAAATGTACATTTTAGATAAAAAGTAATATCAGAAGGTAAGACTGAAGGAACTAGAAAGGGGATTCTACACAAGAATGACTTTGAGCTAGACCTTAAAAGTAGGAATGACAAAATTTAGCCATAGATGAGATATGGATGTGTATGTGAATGTGATATCACCAAAACTGTAGACGTGGGTGACTGGAAGAATAGTGGTAACCTTGATAGAAATAAAGAGAAAAAGAATAAATTCTGGTTAAACCTCCTGAGATTTTGTTAGAAGAGAATAGAGGAGGGTATGTTCTGTACAATCTACCAATGTGAGATATAAGAAGATAGCTCAAAAGGATGGTAGGACCAAATGAAGATATTTTAAAGGTGGGAAAATCATGAATATGTTTTTAGGCATGAAGCAAGTTTCTAGCAAATACAAAGAGATTGAGGACAAGAGATTGAGGATGATAGTGGGAGCAATTTTATGAAGAAGTTGGGAGAGATGGAATCAAGAACACATGTATAGGAGTTTGCCTTAGCAAAGAGAATGGCCACTTGTTCAGGTAAAATAGGAATGAAGAAAAGGGTAGAAGGAAATGTCTTAATGATACAAGATGAGGAAGAGGAAAGAGGGAACTCTCAAACAATGGACTCAAATTTTTCATTAAAATATTAGGCAAGATCTTCAGCTGAAAGTGTAAGGGAAAGAAGTAATATGGGAGGATTGAAAAAAAAAAGGTTTGAATAGTTCCTGAGGAATGTGGTATAGCAAAACAATTATTGAAGGTTATAATATTTGTCTTTGTTCAGGAAATCATTTTACTTTAGATAATATAAATCCATAGCAGGCCCAAGTCAGTGCAGTTTCATGATTTCCTTCAGCAGCATCCAACAACATGTAGTTAAGAACAAAACAGGTAGATGGTGGGAGTAATCTTGTTTTGGGATAGGGAAAACATGAATATTATTAGGAAAAAAGGGCAAAGGAATTGAGGGTCGAAGATAGTGTAGGGTTGAGCTGATTCAGTAAATGGGCAACAGAGGAAAGTGTATCCAGTGCTAGGATGTTGGCCTGAGAATAAATTGGGGTGGAGGGGAGCATGAACAGGTTTAGGAGCAATGAGGCATAAAAAGAGATAATAATAAAAGATCATAATCAAATAAAGGAATTTCAGGTTTCTTGAATAAGGGAGTGATATTATTATGAGTCAAAGAGCTGACCTTCTCTGTATGTCCTGGAGCAGAGGAGAAAGTCATGGAAAATGGGCAGTTTGAGACATTGAGAAGCTTGAGTATTGAAAAGGGTAGCAATAAGTCTGCTGAAATCTTCTAGGGTAATAAATGAGGAGAACTATGCCTTAGGCACTGAATTTATTGAAGAAGAAAGATAAAATGTCTTGGAGAAGAGTTGATAATAAATGACCACAGGAATCTGGACTGGGAGAAAAATGTTATATGAACTTCAAAAAACCTCAAAGGAAGAAGGAAGATGAAGGAGTGTCTGGAAGATGGAAACGAAATCAAGGAATACTTCAATTCCCATTCTATGACCAGTGATTTGTTGGGGAGTATTAGAGAAAATTGAACCAGCACTGGGAAGGCTGATGAGGGAATTTGTAATATAAAGAAGGCCTTATGTCTTATTGAGGGACATAATATAAGTGAGAAAGAAATAGGTTTAAAATGAAGGAATAATTTTTTATTAAGGATCAGGCATTTCAGAGGGCACAGTAGAAGAAATGGGAAGATCTGGAGTGGGATACAGAGCTTGAGGTGACAAGTATGAAGGACTGATGACCAGAAGATGGGGAATTGGGCAATTTGTACATCATTGGCCAAGGAAAGAATCACTGGGATTGTGTGACTATAAGAAAATGAAAGCATACTAACCAATTATTCATAGGTCCAGGTAGATTATCAATAATTGTATGTTGAAGGAAGTACACAATTATTCTGAGGTGTTTTTTTTTGAGATTCAACCTAGTATATACTGAGGTTGTACCCTTTAAAACTGAAGTGGGTTCACCAATCAGTTGACAGGAACATAGATGAAAGTACAGGTGTCTGGTCAAAAGGCAGGGGTATCTTTGCTTGCTTTAGAGAAGAATCTAGAGGGTAGGAGATGAAAGAAATTTTGTCTTCATTGGACATCCCTGTACTCAATATGATCCTGGACAGGGCCCTGTTGGGTGGGATGCAGTCATCAATTCTATAAGAATGGCACAGAAAATGGCTTGTAAACCTCTCAGGAAGATGTGTCAGGTGGATATGCAAGAAATGTCAGTATTAATTAGGATGTCATATTTATATGGCATTTTATCCTGTGAAACTCACAGCCTTTTTAGAGACATACTCTCTTAAATACATTAATACATTAAAATGCATTATCTCTTAAAACATCTAAAAACACTAAAATATTTTGTGTATTAATTGTAAAATTAATTATGTATAGTGATCAAAAAACTCCTTAGTTTGGGGCAATAAGATGTTTCTTATTAATTTATAGAAAATTAATAATTTAATATTTTTACTTAAAACCAATGTTTCAGTTTGGTAACTGAAAGAAAATATAAAGACAATATAGATTTTTATCAAAGTGTCAGTTGATATTGATAACTTGTAATCTGTCTCAAGTACTTAAATCTGAAAATTCTACTTCTGATTCTGCATGGCAATATCTGGGAAAGGTCATGTCATCAGGATATGATGCACATCAAAAATTCACAGATTTTTATAAAATTTTTAGTATATATTTTAACATTTTTGGTTTTCTTATTGAATTAAACTAAATTGTTAAAATTGGATTTATGGTATGAATAGGGGGAAGTAGAGATGTTAGAATAACTAAGTAATTTAGTTTGCTGGGTTTGACCTAAATTGATGAAAATGTTATTAATTTTCATGACTATTGCATCTATTCTTTATCCAACCTTTGATTGGAGTTAGATGGAGATATTTACTTGATCTTGAGAGAATTGTGATTCTTGCCTATAATTTATTCATAATCTATTTTGTTTAAAAATTTAAATAGAAATAATTATATTTTTAAAATTACCTTTTAAATTCTGAATGATCTTCCTCCCTCTCCATCTTCCAGTAGTGAAAGCTACAATTTCATACATACATAATTCCATGTAAAACGATTCTATTCATACTTTTACTTAGCTGAGTTGAATATTTATTATATTGAAAATAGCTTAGTCATTCACAGTTTTTCAAACAATATTGCTGTTATCAAATGATATTGTTTTCCTAGTTCTGCTAATTTCACTCTTCATGCTAGCTTTTCCATGTTTTTCTAAAATCAACTTGCTCATCATTTCTTACAGTAAATATAATATTCCATTACAATCATATGCCACAATTTATACAGTCATTTCCCAATTGATGAGCATCCCTGCAGTTTTTTCCTATTCTTTATCACCATAAAAAATTCTGCTATAAACATTTTAGAACATATAGGTTCTTTTCATTTTCCCCTATTTATCTTGAGAAACAGACATAATAATGATGTTGCTGGGTCAAGGTGTATACACAGTTTTATAACTCTTGAGATATAATTCTAGATTGCTCTCCAAAATCGTTGGATCAGTACACAATTCCTGCAGTATATTGATGACCCAATTTTCCCACATCTCCTTCAACATCTGTCATTTTTGCCTATCATTTTGGCTGATCTGATAAGTGTGAGATGTAATCTCAAAGTTATTTTAATTTGAAATTTTCTAACCAATACTAATATAACACATTTTTATATGACTATATATAGCTTTGCTTTCTTCCTAAAAACTGCCTCTTTATATCCTTTGACCTAATCTATTTTATTTTTTTGCATTATCAAAGTTTTTTATTTACAGTACATATGAGTAATTTTTCTACATTGACTTTTGCAAAATTTTCAGTTCCAAATTTTTCCCTCTTTCCCCTCACCCCTTCCCCTAGATGGCAAGTAGATGTTAAATACATGTTAAATATGTTAAAATATATGGTAAGTCCAATATGTGTATATATATTTATACAGTTATTTTGCTGCACAAGAAAAATCAGATCTAGAAAGAAATAAAAAAACCAAAAAGGAAAACAAAATGCAAGCAACATTCACAGAAAGCATTAAAATGCTATGTTGTGGTCCACACTCAGTTTCCACAGGCTTCTCTCTGGATGTATATGACTTTCTTCATTGCTGAACAATAGGAACTGTTTTGAATCATCTCATTGTTGAAGAGAACCATATCCATCAGAACTGATCATTGTATAGTCTTGTTGCTGTGCATAATGATCTCCTTTCACTTAGCATCAGTTCATGTAGGTCTCTCCAGGATCTAATCTATTTTAGAAAGGAATATTAGTCAGAAAATGAGTTCCATCATTAAATGAAGTCTTCCTATTGAATTTTTGCTTAAATAGAACTTTTTCATTTGTTTGCTCTTTTGACTCCTTTATAAACTATAAACCCTTCTTCCTTTTCTTCCCTATTTTTTCAGTGTATTTTTTCTCACACAGTTCAGTGAGTTCCCAAAATATTGTGTGTATTAACTATAGTCATTTTTAAATACTCAATTAGCATCATTTTTCCACTGAGGATGCTTTTGACCCATCTCCTTTCATGGCTAAGCTGAAATCTGCTTGAAGAATGCAACTTTATATATGAGCAAGCAATTATATTGTGATTGAAAGTTTACAAAGTGCTTTATAAATATGATCTCATTAGATTCTTATAGCAACCTTTGGAGGAAGGAGCTATTTTTATCCCCATTTAACAAATGAAAGAACTGAGGTAGGTAGAGATTAGTCTGTTGACCCAACTTCACATAGATAATAAGTGTCTAAGGCAGGATTTAAATTCAAGTCTTCCTGACTTCAGATCCAACATTCTACCCACTCTGCTATTGAGTCGCCTATCAATTAATTTTATGATCATCTTAATTAGAATACAATTACCCAATTTTCCAGAAAAATGAAATTATCTGTTTCAAGGCTTTCACTCTTCTTGTTATACCATAAATGAGTTCAACAATTAATTTTTAATAATAAAAAATATTAAGTACCTATAATGTACACTGCAATTAAAGTGAACATTTATTAACTGCTTACTATTTATCAGGAACTGCAGTAAGTGTGGGCACTAGGAGTAGAAATAAAAAGAAAAATAATCCTTATCTTGAGGGAACTTTTATTTTTAATTAGAGAAGACAATACATAAAAGGAAATTGAAAAACGAGGGAGAGGGTCATGATGGCAAAATCCAGGGAATCAAAATCAGAGCCAGGAGAAAATGAAAGATGGCAAGACTGGAACTTTCTTCCAAATGGATAATCCAGGAAGAACTCACCATTGGCAGAAGGGAACCATAGTATGGAATGATATTCCAAAATGAAAAAAAGGCAGTCCACACATTCAGTTATTTGCCAAATTTTTTTCTAGCTCCACATCTTTTGATTTGTCCTCTTCTCATCCTTGTGGATGTCTCTCACATCCACAGCACCAGAGCACCAAGTTAGTTTTGGATTGACTATATATTTCATTACAATCAGCTAAGTTAGTATTTCCATACTTTCCTCCTTTAATGAACATATTTTGGTTAGCTCCATTGTAGGTTTTTATCTGTAACACAATCATATATGTTGATGTTGAATGGAATGTAGATATCATGATCTGATTGAAAAAAAAACAAAACACAAAACACAAAAAAGAACAGATGTTTGACTAGTGTCCACAAGTGGGAACACTGTCAAGTGACAGTTGTTTTGAGTTCTTTAAAAAACTACTGGGTCATGTAATTTAAACACATCTATATTAGTTTTTTATTGCTTTATAAGCCATTGCAGAGAGTGAAACTGGTGTTGGTCACACCTCCCGGGGAGGGCAAAAGCTAGAAGTGATTGCCATAGTGGAATAATCAATAATGGGATCTTACTTTTACATGCATGGTCCTCTGGTTTATGTGACTGTACTATTCAGCAGAGTCTAACACTATTCTTCTTTTAACATCTATTTAAGTTCTTTGCTTTTTATAACTCCTAGAGTGACATTTATCGTAGGGTTAGGGAAATACTTTGCCTGATCTTTTCTTTCATTTATGGCCAAGCTTCTATGTAAAATGATTTGAAAGGATATGTGCTATTGCTGGAGGCATCTTTAAATTCTTCCCTAAACTTTTAGTAAAGAAATTGCTTCTTTCCAGTACCCTAAGAAACATGTTAAGCCAGATTACATTGGTCCCCAAGACACTCCCTAGTTCTGAGTTGGCACCCATTAGAAGCTGCATTCATTCTTCTGTATCACTAGAATATAAGATAGTATGTTATAATAGACATTCCACCATCTCTGCTGACTACTTGATAGCATAAAGTCTCCATTCCTAATATCTTCACTCTAAAAAGAAGTGGGAGGCCACATCTGTCTTTCAGGAGGGAGATAGAAACTTTGCAAGGTAGACTCTGATTCACTGAGTAGGTTTTCATTCAACTACTTCATGTCAACTTCTCTGTCCAAGTAGAAGAAATTACACATGTTGGCACCATCCTTTCTTGGCTCAACATGCTAGCCTAAGATATTTTTGCCTGTAGCGGGGACAAAGGTGCTGTTTTCTAATCTTATCCTTTTCTATCTAAATGTTCAGTTTGACAATTGCTTTGGATGTATTGGAGGGGAAGATTTTAATACTTCTTTTAACACTGAAATTGTCCATGGTAAAACACAGCCAATTAATTCTGCCAAATTTTCCTATGTGGGAATAAAATACATGAAGCATCTGATATATCTAGGCATGTGCACAGTTAGTTATGTCTTTACTTTTTCAGGTCAGGGAAATTTTTTTTTTTTTTTTTTTTTTGCTTTTTGCTGAGGCAATTGGGGTTAAGTGACTTGCCCAGGGTCACACAGCTAGGAAGTGTCTGAGACCACATTTGAACTCAGGTCCTCCTGACTTCAGGGCTGGTGCTCTAACCACTGCGCCACCTAGCTGCCCCAAAGATTCACGGAGTGATCTAAGGTCAGGGAGATTTTAAAAAAGATGTTGATTCAGCTAAATGAATAGTTTGTGTTTCTATTGTTTTGCTCAATTTGAAGTTTTTCCATTTAAGATTTTAGGATCCTTGAGAATTATATAAGGTCATTGAATTATATGCCTAATGGATCAAAACTCCCTTTCTGAGGACCTTTATGTTAGTGACAGTTCCCAGACTTTGTGGTTTTATCTCTTAGTACTATGATGCCCAACTCCTTGTAGAAAATAATTTGGGCAGTGGTGATTGTATGGTGAAATGAAAAGGACAGCTTGTAAATAAAGGAGCACTGAGCCACTAAAGAGGCAATGAAGAGAGAAAAGTTGACTCAAGGTATCCACACACTTATCCTCATTGGTCAGAAAGGCAGGCAGGCCATGATTTTCCATTGCATCCAAGGCCATCTCTAGTTATCCTGATCTATATTGGCCACTGGACCCAGATACCTCTGGAGGAGAAAGTGAAGCAGATGATCTTGCAAAACCCTTCCTCATTTAAATTCAATTCACTTGGATGCCATGGAATCACCTCCCTGATGTCATAGTCCTCTTTGAAGATGAAGGACAAAGAACAAATCCATTAGTCACTGGCACAGGTCAGTATACTTTAATTATTCAAGGTGTGACCAATTGACTTCGGGATGACATTTTCTATGTGTTCTTTGCTTGCCTAACATGATAAATTTAGTTATACATAGATTGTTCCTATGTTGAGGGAGGGGGAATCTCTGGGACCTAATAAGGAGAAGGAAGTGGGGGCCCCGCAATTAACGTGATTTGAGTTGGTTATGTATGGAAACAACTGGTTAACCAGTTTTGTAAACTACTGGTTAAAAAAAGGATGCTGCCAGAAGAAAATGTTAACTCTCCCATTATTTGAATTTCCTAAGCATGCCCTTGAGTTTCATAATATTCTTTTAGGGGTAATAAGGGAAAGAATCATTATCTCATTTTTTTTTTTAACAGATTGGCAAAGTAGGGGAAAGAGAGAGTCAAAACTAGAACCTAGAATTCCTCAGGATCACTGTTTGAAAATTGATTCACTTCCTGGAGTTTCTTTAGTCTCTCCTTCTTGCCTCCCTCCATCCAAGAAAGAACTCCTAAAATAAGAAAAAAAACCCTCACAAAACTAAATATCATGCTCTTAAATAAGATCTACTACAGGCAGAGTGGTTAATCCAACCCTGAGGTGGAATAATAGCTTTTCAGCGTCCTTCTCTGATGTGTAAGTGATATGGAATTGAATGCCAACATGTGTTTGTATAAATATATTGAGGAATATAAGCAGCCTACTACTAATTATTATACTCAAACTTTATGTGAAGTTTGAAAGTTGCCTAAAGGATTTTGCTTTAATGAAAAAAATTTTAATGCTAAAAAAAGCAGAGTAACTTTTTTGTGGTTGGAACTGCAAGAAATTAAAACATTATTGATTCAAAATTTTGCCAATAATTTAATTATACAACAGTGGCAATTATGCTCAATAGAACATATTAAAATATTAAAACATTTTAAAAAACATTGTACAGAAAGAGAAGACCAAATGGAAACACATCGACAATAGTGCTTTTCTAGACTAATTTTCTGAATAAAAATTAGAATATTTTTCACCGAGACTGCATCTACTTTTGCAAAATGATAAATTCAAATAATCTTTTACATCAAGGGTTATTAAAATATTGTGATAACTCTGTTTCAATGTTATTTCCTTCCTTTGTAGTCTTTTATATTTTAAATATCTAAAAACATTATTCTGAGAAGTGATTCATAGAATTCATCAGTTCTTATAAAGGGGTCCATGACACAAGAGACTTAGGGAAAAGGTCACATTTTCCTCAATTATGTGTGTGAAGCTAAAGATTTTTTTTTAGCTTGAAATTTCTATATAATTTCCCCAATTCTCATGATCATTTTGCACGCCTGAAGAATAAATGTAATTGATCACAAACAGGATTTTCTTATCTAGTTGAGAACGTAACAGATCCATTTAATGTGTAATATATGTGATCCACATTCCAAATACAGACATATTACTATGAAACTTAATTTCCATAAATGAAAAGATTAGGGATTTGGTACAAATTTTGAAAAATCTATCGATTATAGGAAAATGGAAGAAAAAATCATAGAGAACATGTGACCCCTTTATCTTAAGCAGCCAATGTGAGCTGAGAAAACTGATTATTTGGGGAATAGTTCTGTTTGTAAATGATTCCAGCCCTAATCATTCTATTATTTTCTAACTATGTCAAAATTTGTTTTGGTGGCTGAAGATAGAATACTAGACAGAGTCAGGAGTACCCAAGCTTAAAACTCTACTCAAACACTTATTAGTTGTGTGATATGTCAATTTGCCTTTTTTTTGAGCAGCCTAATTCCCATTTTGTATCATGGGGATAATAATAGCTCTTAACTTTCTTGGTTGTTGCAGCAAAAAATGAGATAATATTTGCAAAGTGTTTCATAAATCTCAAAGTGCTAGCCATTTTTGTTACGTTAAAACATCCCCAATTATAAAACCATGTGGATTCCTAGCAATACCACTACTAGGTTTGTATCCCAAAAAAGATAAAAAATAAAAAGGAAAATATGTACAAAATTTTTATAGCATTTCTTTTCTGTGTGCAGAGAATTGGAAATTAAGGAGATTTTCATCAGCTGGAGAATGGCTGAACAAATTGTGTTATGTGATTATTATGGAATACTATTGTGCTCTAAGAAATACTTTCAGAAAAACCTGGCAAGACTTCCATGAGCTGATACAAAGTGAAATGTATTGTGTGCAAAGAAACAACAATACTGCAAGATGCTCAACTATGAATGACTTAGCTATTTTTAGTAAAACAACGATTTACACTTTGTTTCAACTGATGGTGTCTGAATATAGATTAAAGCATTTCTTTTAAGCTTTCTTTCTTTTTCTTTTTTTTTTAGTTTATGTTTTCTTTTACAATATAACTATTATAGAAATGTTTTGTATGACTACACATGAATAACCTGTATGGAATTGCTTGCCTTCTTAAAGAGGAAGAGAATTTGAAACTCAAAGTTTTAAAATGAATATTAAAATTTGTTTTTACAATTTTTTTTACAATTTAAAAACAATTTTTTACAATAACTGGGAGAAAACAAAAAAAGTAAATTTAATTAAAAGAAACTTTAGGGTGAACTAAATGGACAATGTACTAAATTTGTCTAAAGGATTACAAAAAAAATTGGATGACACATAAAAAACTGCAATTTTATTGTCATTAAATATAAACAACTGAGGTAAACAAAATCCATTCATTCATTCATTTGTTCATTTATCCATCCATCCATCCATCCATCTATTGGATTCATTCATGTATTGTTCTCTGGTTTAAAAAAATACTTAAAAACTCTGTTTTAATGAATAAGAAGATTGGGTGTGTAATTAAAGTATAAACTGTTAGTATGTAAACAAATTCCTAAGTACTTGAACACTATTTTTTAAGTATTTTAAACACTCACTTGTGATCATGTTTATATTATTAATTTTTACTATGTATAAAGAGGGGTTTGCTGAACAAATGAAATAATGCATGTAAATGCTTTGCAAATTGGAAGCCTCATTCTCAGTTTAAGGTATTTTTAGGATCACTATTATTAAATAGACATTTAATTTGAACTGTAACTTTGTCCATTAATAACAATTCTGAATTTTGAAAGAAATCACAGAATTTAAGAATCAGAAGTTACCTCATTAGTTTTTTTTTTTTTTAAATTACAAAACATATGTATGGCTAATTCTTTAACAATGACCCTTACAAAGCTTTTCTGTTACAAATTTTTCTCCCCTAGTCCCCACCCCTCCCCTAGATGGCAGGAAGTCCACTACATGTTAATTATGTTAATGTTAAATCGAATACATGTATGCATATTTCCATGCTTATCTTGCTGTGCAAGAAAAAATCGTGTCTACAAGAAAAAAATCTGAGAAAGGAAACACACTGCAAGCAAATATTGAGAGAGAGCATGAAGATGTTATGTTGTGTTCCACATTTCATATCCCTCTCTCTGGGTGTATATGGCTTTCTTCACTGAACAATTGGAACTGGTTTGAAACATTTCATTGTTGAAGAGAGTCTTGTCCATCAGAATTGATCATCATGTAATACTGTTGTTGCTGTGTATAATGATCTTCTGGTTCTGTTCGTTTCACTCAGCATCAGTTCATGCAAGTCTCTCCAGGCCTCTCTGAAATTGTCCTGCTGGTCGTTTCTTACAGAACAATAATATTCCATACATTCATATACCATAATTTATTCAGCCACTCTCCAATTGATGGGCATCCATTCAGTTTCCAGTTTCTAGCCACTACAAAAAGAGCTGCCACAAACATTCTTGCACATGTGGGTCCCTTTCCCTCCTCTAAGATCTCTTTGGGATATAGGCCCAGTAGAAACACTGCTGGGTCAAAGGGTATGCCCAGTTTGATAACTTTTTGAGCATAGCTCCAAATTGCTCTCCAGAATGGTTGGATCCGTTCACAGTTCCACCAACAATGTATCAGTGTCCCAGTTTTCCCACATCCCCTCCAACATTCGTCATTATCTTTTCCTGTCATTTTGACCAATCTGACAGGTGTGTAGTGGTATCTCAGAGTTGTCTTAATTTGCATTCTCTGAACAGTAGTGATTTGGAGCACCTTTTCATATGACTGGAAATGGTTTTAACTTCATCATCTGAAAATTGTCTATTCATATACTTTGACCATTTATCGATTGGAGAGTGGCTTGAATTCTTATAAATATGAGACAATTCTCTATATATTTTAGAAATGAGGCCTTTATCAGAACCATTAAATGTAAAGATGGTTTCCCAATTTATTGCTTGCCTCCTTATCTTGTCTGCATTAGTTTTGTTTGTACAGAAACCTTTTAATTTAATATAGTCAAAATTATCTATCTGGTGTTCAATTAAGAGTTCCAGTTCTTCTTTGGACATAAATTTATTCCATCTCCACAGGTGTGAAAGGTAAACTATTCTATGTTCCTCTAATTTGCTTATAATATCACTCTTTATATCTAAATCATGAACCCATTTAGATCTTATCTTGGTATGTGGTGTTAGGTGTTAGTCAAGCCCTAATTTCTTCCACACTGGTTTCCAATTTTCCCAGCAGTTTTTGTCGAATAGTGAGTGCTTATCCCAAAAGCTGGGATCTTTGGGCTTATCGAACACTAGATTGCTGTAGTTATTGCCTAGTTTGTCCTGTGATCCTATCCTATGCCATTGATCGATTACTCTATTTCTCAACCAGTACCAAATGGTTTTGATGACTGCTGCTTTATAATATAGTTTTAGATCTGGTACAGCAAAGCCACCTTCCTCAGCCTTTTTTTTTTCATTAATTCCCTTGAAATTTTTGACCTTTTGTTCTTTCAGATGAACTTTGCTCCTACTTTTTTCTAGATCTGTAAAATAATTTCTTGGGAATTTGATTGGTATGGCACTAAATAAGTAAATTAGTTTGGGTAGTACTGTCATTTTTATTATATTCGCTCGTCCTACCCATAAGCATTTTAAGTTTTTCCAATTGACTAGGTCTGACTTTATTTGTGTGGAAAGTGTTTTGTAGTTTAGTTTGTATAGTTCTTGACTTTTTCTTGGTAGATAGATTCCCAAATATTTTATACTATCAATAATTATTTGGAATGGAATTTCTTTTTGTATCTCTTGCTGCTGAACTTTGTTGGTAATATATAAAAATGCTGATGATTTATGTGGATTTATTTTGAATCCTGCAATTTTGCTAAAATTGTGAATTGTTTCTCCGAGTTTTTTAGTTGAGTCTCTAGGGTTCTCTAAGTATACCATCATACCATCTGCAAAGAGTGATAATTTGGTTTCCTCATTACCTACTTTAATTCCTTTTATCTCCTTTTCTTCTCTTACTGCCAAAGCTAATATTTCTAATACAATATTAAATAGTAATGGTGACAGTGGGCAGCCTTGTTTCACTCCTGATCTTATTGGGAATGGTTCTAGTTTGTCTCCATTACATATGATGCTTGCTGATGGTTTTAAGTAGATGCTACTAATCATTTTAAGGAAAAGCACATTTATTCTTATACTCTCCAGTGTTTTTAATAGGAATGGGTGTTGTATTTTATCAAAGGCTATTTTTGCATCTATTGAGATAATCATATGGTTTTTGTTAGTTTGGTTATTAATATAATTGATTATGCTGATAGTTTTCCTGATATTGAACCAGCCCTGCATTCCTGGTATAAATCCTACTTGGTCAGGATGTATTATCCTGGAGATTACTTTCTGTAATCTCATTGCTAAAATCTTATTTAAAATTTTTGCATCAATATTCATTAGGGAAATGGGTCTATAGTTTTCTTTCTCTGTTTTCACCCTACCTGGTTTAGCTATCAGCACCATACCTGTATCATAGAAAGAATTTGGTAGTATTCCTTCTTTCCCTATTCTTTCAAATAGTTTGTATAGTATTGGAATTAATTGTTCTTTGAATGTTTGGTAGCATTCACATGTAAATCTAGCTGGCCCTGGAGATGTTTTCTCCAGGAGTTGATTAATAGCTTGTTCTATTTCTTTTTCTAAAATGGGGCTATTTAAATAGTTAATTTCTTCTTCTGTTAACCTGGGCAGTCTATATTTTTGTAGATATTCCTCCATTTCATTTATATTATCAAATTTATTGGCATAATGTTGGGCAAAGTAGCTCCTAATTATTGTTCTAATTTCCTCTTCATTGGAGGAGAGTTCTCCCTTATCATTTTTGAGACTAACAATTTGATTTTCCTCTTTCCTTTTTCTAATTAAATTAACTAAAGGCTTATCTAATTTTGTTGGCTTATTCATAAAACCAAGTCATAGTTTTATTTATTAATTCAATAGTTGTCTTATTTTCTATTTTATTAATCTCCCCTTTTATTTTCAGAATTTCCAATTTGGTATTTAATTGAGGATTTTTAATTTGTTTTTTTTTCTAGTTTTTTTTTAATAGTAAGCCCAATTCATTGATCTTCTCTTTCTCTATTTTATGCAAGTAAGCATCTAGAGATATAAAATTACCCCTTATAACTGCTTTGGCCATATCCCACAAATTTTGGTAGGTTGTCTCATTATTGTGATTTTCCTGGATGAAATTATTGTCTATGATTTGCTCTTTCCCCCATTCATTCTTTAGAATTAGATTATTTAATTTCCAATTAACTTTTGGTCTGTTTTCTCCTGGCCTTATATTTCATGTGATTTTTATTGCATCATGATCTGAAAAAAAGATGAATTTACTATTTCTGCTTTTCTGCATTTGATTTTGAGGTTTTTATGGCCTAACACCTGGTCAATTTTTGCATAAGTTCCATGGACTGCAGAGAAAAAAAGTAAACTCCCTATTGTCTCCATTCAATTTTCTCCAAAGATCTATCATACCTAACTTTTCTAATAATTTGTTTACCTCCCTAATTTCTTTCTTATTTATTTTGTGGTTTAATTTATCGAATTCTGAGAGAACAAGGTTGAGATCCCCCATTAGTATAATTTTGCAGTCTATTTCTTCTTGCATCTCTCTTAATTTCTCCTCTAGGAATTTGGATGCTATACCACTTGGTGCATATATGTTTAGTATTGATATTTCTACATTACCTATGGTACCCTTTAGTAAAATATAGTTTCCTTCCTTATCTCTTTTAATCAGATCTGTAAATTACTTGATCTGAGATAAGGATTGCTACCCCTGCTTTTTTTTGTTCACCTGAAGCATAATAGATTCTGCTCCAGCCTTCACCCTGTGTGTGTATCTATGCTTTTGATGTGTTTCTTGTAAACAGCATATTGTTGGATTCTGGTTTTTAATCCAGTCTGCTATTCGCTTCTGCTTTATGGGAGAGCTCATCCCATTCACATTCACAGTTAAAATAACTAATTCTGTATTTCCAGCCATCTCATTTACTCTTTATGTTTTTCTCTTCCCTTTCCCCTTTCTCCCTTCTCCCCTCCTCAACATTTTGCTTTTGATGACTGCCTCCCCCAAATAGTCCTTCCCCTTTAAAACCCCTCCTCCTCTTTTACTCCTTTCCCTGATTCTTCTATTTTCCTTTCTATTAGTCTATCCCCTTTTTTTTTAATCCTTTCCCTCCCACTTACCTATAAGGAAGAACAAGTTTCTTTGTGAAACCAAATGTGTCTGATGAGAGTAAGATTTACACAGTGCTCATCTCCCTCCCTTCTTTCCCTCAATTATATTAGGTTCTCATTGCCTCTTCATGAGGTTTTATCTTATTTTTACCTCCTTTTTTTTGAACCTTTTTTTTTGATAGATTGTGTTCATCTTTTCCCTTTCTACATAAATATTCAGAGGCCTCCCTTTTAACAACACATTGTAGAATTTTGCCAAGAATTGAAATAAAACATAGTGGTTTTCAGTATGCATACTTCACTCTTCTTTTTAGAAGTCAAGAAAATATTACCTTTTTTTGGTAGCATTTGAATATTTTGTCACAGTCTTCAAGAGATAATTTACAATGAATTAGCTATTATTTCGGTCAATTCTCTCATTATCTTGATTTCTAATTTATCTCACAACCTGCACTTATTCTAGACAAAATGTTTTTAACCCATCCCCTTCCTTACTTGGATTTCAGTTTCTTGTTAACCATTTTTGATTTAATTTCCTGTTTGAAAATCGATTTAGTCCTATGCAACAAAAACTGATTCTATCCTTCCTATTAGTTCCCTTTGTCCCCTAAGAAAACTTAAAACATAAACAATACCTTTGTTGTTGTTGTTATCCTTATTATTAACCCTCAATATAATTTTGTGAAACTGTTTTTGTAGGACTATGTCACTCTTTGGTGTTTATCTAACCTGCTCTTTCTTTTTTTTTTTTTTATAATGGTTTATCCCCCAAATCTTTACCAATGAGGAATCCTCCACATAGTAGAATGTGGCTGAGAGACAGTTAGGATAGGTAATCTAGATAAGTCTGTTTCACAAGTTATAAAATAATTTGACTGTTGTTCAAAGTTTGTCTACCTTGTTTTTCAAGTTAGAATTCTCATAAATTAGATCCCCAAAGTGTGACTAATTGAAGTTGAATGCTACATCCTAGTTTAAACTCATTTGGAAGATGCTGTGCATTGAGTGGTGTCTTAATCTGAAAGAACTGATGTAGTTTTTTTGAGTGACAAGTATTTCACAGTCAGGTTCCAATAGAATCTGCCTCAATCTATATTACCTCTGTGGCTTTACATGCATATAGAAAGACAATGGACCTAGAATTAGAAAAATATATGTGGATTGGGACAATATTTGCATTAAACATTTTGGATAAAGTCTGATTCAGAATTTATAGGGAGTTATAGAAATTTTTCAAGAATATGAATAAATAGTATTTCTAAGAAGAAATTAAAATCTATCAATAATCTTTAGGAACACTAGAAAATCACAAAGAATTTGAAAATATAAAAATTTAAAACTATGAAGCTGTACCTCACATTCATCAAATTAGGTCAGAGTTGAGTACCAGGAGGACTCCAAAGGTGCATTAGCAGGCCTGAAAAGGACATAGTAAATCCTCACATCAAAGGTGCTTGTCCTCCCTGAACAATACATGCACTTTTTCTCTGTCACTTACTGAACAGCTGTATAGCATTCTTTCTCTACTAAGACATCTTCCCTGTATTCAATTTGGACTCCACCTTTGAGTCCTTAGGTCAGATAAAGTTTTTGTCTCATTTTGCCATTGCCTAGGTCTCTACAACATGTCCCATTCAGGTACATCCTCTAATACCATGTTAACTCCCTCCTCTCTTTCTTGTTTTGTCTTGCCATTATAATATAAATTTCTTGAGAGCAGGAGTTAACTTGCTTGCCTGTATTCATATCTCAAGGTTTAGCACAGTGGTAATCATTCAATAAATGTTCTATATCTATATATATGTAGACACACACATACACACACACACACACATATATATGTATGAATCTATATCTAGTATCTTTATGTCTATAGTGATCTATCATGTGCCTTTGTTTATCTGTGTATATATATATATATATGTATGTAACTATAATATATCTTTGTATGTGTACCTGCATGTATGCATCATGTATCTTTGTATGTTTGTCTATTTATATGTATGCAAATACATATGTATGTATCTTCCATCATCATCTGTCAACATCTTTGTTATATATCATATATGTAATCTTGGGCAAGTCATTTGATTTCTGGGCCCCCAGGCTCATGATCTGCAAAATGAAGAGGCTGATCTACATGCTCTCCAATATTTCTCTAAGTCTATGGTCCTATGTTTCCATGGACTTAGGGAATAGGTCAACAAATAACAATATATGAACATAAAATATATCATAGAGAAATGTGAAAAAATGAAGAGAACAAACAAAATAGGTACCAAAGAACAGTAGTCTCAGTGACTACTAGAGTATAACTAAAAGGAACACTAATAGATCTACAACTAAAGGGTAATTTTGCTTCCATATTCTCAAAGTTAAAACATACACCCTTTCTTTTTGCTATTGGTGAATGGTAAACATGGAAAGTGACATGCACAATCATTATAGTTATGCTGTTAGTTTAGCTTAATTATGTTACAGTTTTAGATGATGTATTTTGTGAAGGAGACCAATTTGTGGTTTGATTGGGAAGTGTTTATTGTGATAAAAATGAAATTTTAAAAATATAATGAGATGCCCTTTCCTAGATGAAGGAGGAGGAAAAAATGGAGTATGGAGTAGATGAAGGAGGAGGAAGAAGAAAGATGAAGAGGAAGAAGAAAGGGGAAGATAGGAATTCACAAAAGAGATTCAGGCAAGTTAGCACATTAATTTTTGCATAATGTGGAGAGGCCCCCTGGTTTTTTCTATATAATTAAGTCTTTTGTTAGCATCTTACTGATAGAACTGGGGGAAATTAAAAAAAATCCCATTTTATAGTTCTAATCTGTTCCTGTTAAAGGAGGCAGCTTGGTAAAAATCAGGGTAAGTGAGGATAACTTGTTTGAGGTCCTTGTCTACTTTTGAATCTGCTCTCCTTTTTCTAGAGAATGGTGATGTAGGTATAGTGTCTTCTCCCTTCCAAAGACGACTATCAAAATAGTCATCTGGCTTACAAATTTCACAGCATGACATAATCAGATTTAAAATGGAGGACTCAGTCATCTGTTCTAATCCATCATTTTACAAATGAGGCAATGAATATTGAAGAAGTTAAGCAACATACTGAAGGAAGTGACAGGGCCAAGATTCAAATGCAAACTCTTCCACCTCCAAATCTAGTACAGTTTTTTTTAACTGTCTTTTTTCTTGTTGCTCAACAATACAAATGAGAATTACAGCTTAAATCATGCTAATTTCAAAAAACAGAAAAAATGCAACACAAACAGGGAAATATTACAGATTATGCATCAAGTGAATTCCCACTAAGTACAAATGAGGGTTGGAAGGGGTTTTTGCTTTAAATGAATAGAGTCTAGAATTTCCATTCAGCAACACTGAAGCCCAACTTAATAAATTTGGGTCTCTTAGTTATTTAAGTTTTGATAAAACGTCCCTTCTTTGGGGATTTATGCTGGGATTTCTAGCAAGATTTAAATACACACAAACACATGCAAACACAGAATTTTTAAGAGTCCATGATAACATTCCATAAGAGTTATTTTTCATATCAGAAAGAAAACCTTAATATTTAACAGGGAGTAAGAGGACCCAATAAATTAGCCCAGTAAGTGTCAATCGATAAAATGCATGAATAACCAATGAAAATAGTCTGTAGACAGCCAAAGGAGAAATCATTCAAGAATGAAATCAGTATAATAACAGATCTGCATCCTTCATCAAATAGATGTAAAACAGATAAGATAGATGTCAAAATGCTGACATGGGTGGTCTTTCAACTGCCTTTAAAAAGCCAAATTTCACAAAGGTTAATATTTAGATTTTTTACATCTTCAGTAACATACCTTATGTGTTTTCTTATTAGTTAAAATGTAAGATTTTTGAAAGTATAATTGCAATCAATAATTTATTTGGTGTCTGTATTTATTTTTTTATGTAAATAGATAAACCTAAGAATATATAAGGCAAACTGGAAGGCACTACACATAGGAATGTGATGAAACTGATTAAGAAATTTTCAGGCTCACCACCAACGAAGTAATTTCAAATGGTAATTTCCTCTCTTTTCATTTGTGTCTTCCCCTAGTTTTCATAACTTTCTTTGAGGTTGCTATTTAATTCCCTAGAGAATAATTTGTCTTGTATTGGATATTCTTTTCCCTACAGAGTGGACTGTCCAGAAAGGTAATAGCTTAAACTATGCATGTCTTATGAACTACTAAAGATAGTACTGGAGGCAACTAGGTTGTTCAGTAAGTAGAGGACATGGCCTAGAGTCAGAAAGTTGTTCATTTGTTTTCATTTGTGTACAACTCTTCATGATCCCATTTGGGTTTTCTTGGAAAAGGTAGTAGCTTACTGTTTGCTTCTCCAGTTCATTTTACAGATAAGAAAACTAGGGTTAAGTGATTTGACCAGTGTCACACAGCTAAGCAAGTGTCTGAGGCTGGATTTAAACTCAGGAAAATGAAATTCAGAAAGACCTGAGGCAAGTCTTAAGGGGCAGATAGTTGAAACAGTGTTCTAAGTTCTAAGCCTAGAGTCAGGAGGATTTGTCTTTGTGAGTTCAAATTTGACCTCAAACACAAAGTAGCTGTGCAACCCTAGGCAATTTATTTAATTCTGCTTGCCTCAGTAAAATGCCTGTAAAATGAGCTGGAGAAGGAAATAGCAAATGATTCCAATTTCTTTGCCAAGAAAACCCGAAATGAAGATATGCCTAAAAATGGCTGAACATCAACAACTCTATCTTAGGTACTTGCAAAACACTGGGGATGCACAGAAAAGAAAGCAAAACAAAACAAAATGAAAGCAACAGGTAGGGCTCTTCTTGACAATATTTAAGACTGAAGTGTGTAAAGAAAATTTTTATTAATTTGGAACACAATTAAAAAAATTTGATTTGTACTCTTGCTTACTCTTTTTTTAGCTTTGCTATCTTCACTAAGTATTTATCAAGCATTTATTGTTATTAACATAACTTACTTTGTAGCAGATATCAAACATTTTACTTAATTCTCACATTTAATTGTGTTACTTTTGTGCCCAGAATCTTTTAGAAAGTACATGCTATGTATATTCTATAGCAAAAGAAAGGCAAGACTAATGGAAAATTTCTATCCTACCCATTGTAGGAACAACAAACACCCAAAATTTTGGAACCATCCTCAAGAATTACTTGGTCTGGGTAACTAAAGCTTGGATATTTGATATGTCTTCTAGGTCATTTACATACAAAAGCTAGGATCACACAGAATTGGTGGCAACTTGACTTCAACTCATGATCCTGACAGGGGCTATCTTGACAAATTAGGAGGCAGGGGATATGCGCACAATTGAAACAAGGATGTTTCTGTGCTGCATAACCTTTCTGTGTTGCTAAGTAAACTTCATTTTGTTAATAGTGACCAGTAGTGTTATATTTCATTCCAATACTGAACCTGAACCACTAGACAGGGCCAGACTCAAGGCCCAGGCCAGAACATTATCTCTAAGGTCCTTTCCAGTTTTAAGTTTATATTGTTCAATGATTTCTACATAAGAGGTAGTATTTTGTATTAAACCATAAATAAGAAAAAAGATCTTCTGGATATGGTTCTTAAAACTGCTTGTATAAAATTTAGGAAGATGAGAGGTACAAAGGAAAAAAAAAAAAAAAAAACCACGGTCACTGTCCTCAGCGATTACATAATTTATTAGGAATGGAGAACAATGTGTGTATAGATAAGTAGAGCAACCAGCCAAAGAGCTTTAGGAAAACTGGAAAGGTGATCAAATGAAACTTGTACATCTTGGCATTGTAACTGAAACTTCAAGTTAATAGAAGGATGGCAACTCATGGAGAAGAGGAGTCAGTGTCTTTTAGGTATGAGAGACAGAACTTGTAAATTCATCCAAGTGGGAAATGACAGCATGAAATCTAATTGGCTTTTGGCTCAGTTTGACTAAAGTGCAGAAAAAAGTTAAAATGTGTGAAACAGAATTGCAGGAAAAAATAACTGGCAAAATAGGCTAGATTTAAATCGGAAAGAGCCATAAGTACTATATTCCACACACCACTGAGATTCATGGAAGTAATATGAGTAGTGTGCACCAAAATTATTTTGACAGCTGTGTGAAGAGTGTATTGGAAAAACAAGAGACTAATAATAATAACTGGAAGTTACAAAATGTTTAAACATTATCTTTTTTTTTTTTTTTTTTTTTTTTTTTTACAGATGAGGAAACTGAAACTGGTTGAATCATTGGTCCTCAGTCACATACTTAGCAAGTAAAACAGGATTAAAATCGAAGTATTTGTTAAATAGCTAGTTTTTAGCCAATTAAAGTTACCCATTCTTGATAGAAAGGTGAGGGAATAAATATGCAGAAAGAGACATATCTTTTTGTACACTGCCAATTTGAGAAATGGAGCAATTAGGTGGTACAGTGGATTGAGTACCAGCCCTGATGTCTTCCTGATTCATTTCCCTGAGTTTTAATCTGATTTACCAGCTGTGTGACCCTGGACAAGTCACTTAAACCTGTTTACCTTAGTTTTTCATTTCTAAAATTAGCTAGGAAAGAAAATGGCAAATCACTCTAGTACTTTTGTTAAGATAACCCCAAATAGGGTCATGAAAAGTTGGACATGAATAAAATTTTGAAACAATGAATATAGGAATATATTTTTCTTGACTGCATATTTGTTATGAAAATTTTTTTCTCTTCCCTGTACCCTGACTCATCTAGGGAGTGGGGGAGATTAGAAGAAGAGAAAATAAATGGTAATTTATCAAAAATATTTATCAAACTGGGGCAGCTAGGTGGCGCAGTGGATAGCGCACAGCCCTGAAGTCAGGAGGACCTGAGTTCAAATCTGATCTCAGACGACCCCGGGCAAGTCACAACCTCAATTGCCTCAGCAAAAAACGAAAAAAAATTAATAAAACCAAACAAACAAAAAGCCCAGGTCTTTGGGATTCCAGGTAACCACATTTTTTTCTCTCTAAAAACAGTAACTAATGGCAATAAGCTGGGGAGATTCTGAGCTCAGATTTGAACTCAGGGAGATGAATCTTCCTGACTCCAGGGCTGGTACTTGATCCGCTGTGCCACCTAGGTGCTCCAGTTCTCAAATTGGCCATGTCCAAAAATGTATGTCTTTTTTGCATATTTAATTCATTTTTCTACAGCAGTGGCTAGCTTTATTGGGCTAAATAGTGGGATCTGAATTAAAGGAAAGGAGAGAATATTTGACTCATGTGGAAGATGAAATTGGGACAAGAAAAATGAAGGGGCAGTTTTTGGTGTTCACTATTTTTAGTCTCTGTGAGAAAAAGGAACTATATTATCATTATCACTGCCATCATCATCATCATCTTCATATTATTATCATCACCACCATTGTCATCACTACCGTCATTATCATCATTGTTATCAGTACATGATGATTATGGAATTATTGTCATCCAGGCAGATGATATTCAAACTCTTGAAATATGACCAGAGATGTATGAGGCAGAGAAAAAATATTCTGCATTTAGAGTTTGAGGAATTAGGATGGAATCCTGGTTTTTGCTACCTATGTGACTTTGGGCAAATTATCTAGCTCTGTAGATTTTAGTTTTCTCATTTGTAAAATGAAGAGAGGGTCTAGATGACCCCCAAAGTTCCTTTTCATTTTGACTCATACCTATGATTTCTTTACCATGGATGAATTCACTTATCTTTTGTCATACATCCTATAATTGAAATGGCTCAATGAATGATCACTAACTCTCAAAAGTGTCTAAGCTTCCTTAATCTGAAGGAGTTTTTAAAGTAAGAAAATGAATCATGCATATACACAGAAAATTAGGCTTCTCCTCCCCAGAGGTTATTAATTATAAATTGTCATTCATAAAATGAAAACTCTGATTAACTCCTTGGGATTTCAAGCCATGAAGATAATTTAGGATAACTGTGAGATGCAGATGCCCCATGGAGTTGATCCTGCAGTCCCTGAACACACAAGTCTGCATGCATAAGAACTTTGGGATCAAAACCAAAACAAATACTATGAATTGAGAAGGTTCTTTCACTGAATGCTTTTTCTTTCCTTATTAAGAAAGCATATGATAATTGATTTAGTACATTTACTCAAAATGATGATTTTATTAAACATCTCAACTCAGGGTTATTTTTAGTTTTAAAATTACTCTGAGAGTTCCTTTTATTCTGGGATAAAGATATGTTTCCTACTGTGGTTAAAATAGTTAAAGTTAATAATTTTGTTAGTTATGAGAATCTACTTGAAAAATACAATTCATTATATGGCACCTAAGAATATTTTAACATTTTCAAAGTGCTTTGCATATTATATCATTCTATCCTCATAACAACTTGTGAAGCAAGGGCTCTTATTGTCCCCCATTTTGTATTTGTTCAGTCATTTCAGGGACCCAATTTGGAGTTTTTCTTTTTTTTGGCAGAGATAATGGAGTAGTTTGCCATTTCCTTCTCTAGCTCATTTTATAAATGAAGAAATTAAAGCAAACAGGATAGGTTGCATGTCTGAGGTCAGCTTTGAATTCACAAAGATGAGTTTTTCTAACTTCAGGCCTGGTGATCTTTCTTCTCTACCAAAAAAGTGAGGTCAGGATAGGTTAAATGATTTGCCCAAGATCACACATCTAGCAAGCATTTGAGATAAGGCTTAAACCTCAATTTTCTTATCTCCAAGTCCAGTACTCTCTTTACTACACCACTGAGATATCAAGTCCCCAAACAATCATCCCTACAAAGAAATTCCCCCCAAATATAGTTTATAGACTGATAGAATGGAGGGGTATATATTTAAACTAATAGTATGCTTCTAACTATTGCTATTATATTTGATGTTTTGTATTCTTTTTTAAAATGTTTGTTTATATTGTTCTTTTGTTATACTTTGTTCATTTGATAGCATTTTCATTAAACTTCCCCCATTTTTTCCTGAATTCTTCACATTTTTCATTCCTTATAGTTTAGTAATAGTCACATACACATTATACAATTTGTTTAACCATTGCACTATCACTAGGTATATACTTTGTTTCTAGCTCTTTGTTACTACAAATTATTTTGTAGCATAATTTGTATGCTGATTCCATTTTGTTGGAGCAGTTTGGGAACCTAGAAAAATTTTCTCAGAAAGATTCAGACAAGTCAGTAATGTAAAAGCAACAGGCCTTCATTAGAATGCATTTTAACTTATTAAGGAAAGCATCAAGGCATGTTATAAGAAACATACTAATGGGAATATGAAAGACAGCAAAGTAGAATATAACCAGGGAGAATGGTGGAATCTCAGTCGTCATAGTCTTCAGATTATGGTGGAAGGAGGAACATAATCATTGGGAGCCTGCACATTCACACAATTTCCTTCTGCAGTAACTGGTAATTGCTATCCTCAAGCAAGATCACATGGGGAGAGGCAGCCTGGTATATTGAACTTGCCTTACCTCATATGCTAGATGTATGACCACAATCAAGACACTTAAGCTTTCTGTGCCTCAGTTTCCTCATAGGGAAAGGGAAAAGTTTGGATTTGATGGAATGTAAGATCACTTCCAGATTAAAGTTAAGAACTATGTTTACCCACAGTTTTCTAATTCTAAGCACAAATTTAGAGATATTGACATTGAACTTTCTCAGCCTAAAAGATGGAAATAGTTTAGACACTGATAGAGTTCCTGCAGAAACACTAGTAGAAGCAGGGGGAGTGGCTAGAGTGCTGGATTTGGAGTCAGAAAGCTCTGAGTTCAAATCTTGACATCAGTACTTACTGCACAAGTCATTTAGACATGCTTAGTCTTCATGTCCTCATCTGTTAAGTGGGGATAATAATAAACACCTATCTCAGTATTTTTGTGAGGAACAAATAGTATAATATGCACAAACTATTTTGCAAAACTTAAAATGCTGATAGTAACTTTTATATTTATAAGTTATATGCTCACCAACATGTCTGAGAAGGCAGCTCATTGGTAATTATTGCATACCTTAGTCTTGGGGATTGTCTTATGAGTAACCCTACATTCAAGAATTTCTTTTTTTTTTTTTTTGCTTTTTGCTGAGGCAATTGGGGTTAAGTGACTTGCCCAGGGTCACACAGCTAGGGAATGTTAAGTGTCTG
>JAJPUD010003150.1:155942-167666 GCA_023553655.1 Myrmecobius fasciatus | reverse complement strand
TTTTTTTTTTTTTTTTGAGGAAATTGCGCTTAAGTGAGTTGCCCAGGATCACACAGATAGGAAGTGTTAAATACTAGGAAGTGTTAAATGTCTAAGGCCAGGTTTGAACTCAGGCTCTCTTGAATTAGGGCTGGTGCCCTATACACTGCACCATCTACTTATGCCAAAGCCTCCATATCTTGGTCTATTAGACCATCTTTATGCATTTTTGTAGTAGGGGAAAAATAACTGGCTAGTGATCCACTTACTAGTGATAAGCCTCTTCAAATTTAGTTAGATTTGGTCCTTTAACAACCGATATGAAGTCCAGGATTTGAAATCTTTCCAACTTGGTAGATCTTACCCTCCATGGCAAAGTATCCAAGAACCCAGTGTCACTAGCAGGCCATCATGAAGCCTTGAAACAAAATTTTAATGGAGTCCAGAGATCAAAGTAAGTTACATAGCCAGATATAGACAGCTGTCTATTAAACTAGGTATTCACTAAGGCAGTTTTCAGACAAAACATTTTAAAACAAGAGGCAAGTTACCCATAAAGTGGGAGGGCAATAAATATTTAAATTCTGTATAGCATATGGGTAAGCAAGCTGTCCTCAGCAGCAAGGGACCCCTGTTCAACTCCTACTTCTGACCATATTGGTTGTGTGATTTAAATTACATAACTTCTCAATGCTGCAGAAAACTCTCAAAGACTTGATTGTGAAGACCAATTGCTTACATCAATAAAAACACAATCTGGGTCTCCATTTAT
Organism: Myrmecobius fasciatus; assembly: GCA_023553655.1. Taxonomy (NCBI): domain Eukaryota; kingdom Metazoa; phylum Chordata; class Mammalia; order Dasyuromorphia; family Myrmecobiidae; genus Myrmecobius; species Myrmecobius fasciatus. The sequence goes on along the minus strand of JAJPUD010003150.1, from coordinate 166,915 downwards.
CTCCCCCAAAGCACACAACAAACCATTATCCTAAGGTAAAAATCCTTGGTTAGTTTTTTAAGGCACTGGGATTTTGTAAAGTTATATTCAGGAAAAAATTCATTATGAAGATTTTATGGTATTTATGTGATGTAAGATTACTAAAAGTAAAAAAATCATGATAATATCCTGATATTTTATAAGTTTCTTATTCTGTGCTTTTCTAAACCACAATAATATTATTTGATACCCAAAAGATCTATGTTTCATTGCTGTGGGGAATTATACATGTGGGAAATACTTTTACCAGTGTTGAGGTAATCTACCCATGACCTAGTAGACAAATCCTAGAGAGTTGCCTAAGGCACAAATAGATTAACTCTCTTTTACAGGATCACATAACTAGTTAAGTAGCAAAATCTGGATTTGAACCCACAACCTCCTAATTCTAAGTCTATATGTTACCATGATATTATTAGCTGGTACTTATAGAATTCTTGATGACTTACAAAGTGCTTTAATAAACACATATATACATATATTTCACAAATCTATATGTCACATTGTTATATATATATGTATATATATAATAGCACATCATTATGTACAGCTGTAACCAAAAGTGCCAAAGTTCCACAGTCCCATGAAAACGTACCATTCCAGCATGACTAATAATGACAAATGGGAGCCAGATTCTGCAGTATTTATGTAACTGCTAACCTCCTATTGAAGTCAATGCAAGATTTGCTTATGTAAGGACTACAAGCCTTAGCCATAAGAGATTAAAGCAAAAAAAAACCTCCTTAAACTGTTTCAACACTAATGTTGCTTATGAGGAATCTAGCCACCACTAAAGCCCCCATGTTTTTAAAGCCTAGTGAGGAGATGAGTAAACAGTAAACATCAGTTATTTTAAGCATGATCTAATCAGAGTTCAATTGGAAGTAATATTATATTTGATCTCAGAGGTATTAATAGCTTGTATATCACAATTAGACATTTTTATGCAGTCCATTATCCAAACAATGGCTTAAGATCTTGGTATTTAATAAATCAAGGTTCTATGGCTATGGGGCTGAGAGTTGGGCCTTGGAGTCTCCTAGCTCTCTTTCTCACTTCTTTTTTCAGGTGCAATTCTGTGTTAATATAAGAGAAGTGTGGCCTTCCTTCTCATAGTACTAAAAGTGAGATAATCCCTGTGTAAGAAATCAGTAAGTATGGTCTGCTTAATCTAGTCCCAGTGTGAAACTGTTGACATTTGTTCTTTTTTTTTCCCCTATCATTATGTGACTGGGCCTGTTTTGTGTTGGATTAGACACAAATCTCCTATGGAGCACATTTGGCATGTTACTAGTAGTTTAACTTCATTAATAATGTATGAAGAAAATGTAATCCATGACAGAGAAGGAAAGAAAAGCATTTTTTTCATTGCTACCAAATCCTCTGGAATTAGTAATTATTCTTCATTTGATGTTTGATGTTATATTTTACATTGAGACTTCTCTGGGATCATTTAAAAAATCTTGCTAGATGTTCTCCAAAAAAGAGAAAAAAAGTACACCTTTTAATTTTCTAAATGAGGTATACTGATGGCTAGAGCCTGTTAAACAGTATAAGAAATTAAATATTTATTTAGCTTATTTCATTTTGTGGGCTATAAATAGTTTTTGTGAGTAAGCCCTAATAACCAGAATTTTACCAGAAAAATCATTAACTAGCATTCCTGCTGGAAAAAAGAGATAACTAAATTAGGGTGAGATTGGATAAACAGGTAGGAACAAGCAGTTTCATACACATGTGAATGCATATGGTAATTTCGGTGGAAATATCTGTAGGAGAATGGGGCTGTCTGCATGTAGTCCACATATGCCAGGGAAAGCAGTGTTCAGGTTTTGCCTTTGAACTGCTTTAGGGGAGAAAATGGAATTCTAGCTGGGAGAATGCTTTCTGTTTTACATACGATTGATATTTGGGGGCAAGTCACAAAGTGGCCCAAGTAAGCTAAGCTGGCCCCAAAGCAGTGGTCACTTACACAAGTAGTTTTTGTAGTCTGCACTCCCTGCACACTTGTGTGATCAGAGCAACAGCTGGGGAGACTTTTTCAACAAAGATGAGTGTCAGATAATCCTGTTGAGATTCCACATCCAACATCTTTTGTAATTATGTCACATTCAGCTGTAATGGAATAATTCAAGCTGAAAGGACAAGCTTTGATCCTTTCTTAAACCTTTCCCTGTGGACTGGCTATCTAAAAAGATTGAAAGATATTTCGGTTACAAGATCTAGTGTTTCCTCAGAGAAGTCATGCTTCTGAAGCTCCATGATCTACAGAAGCAATATCAAGTTTGGCAAACATATTTTTGAAAGCATCTTTTTTCTTTTTGGGGAGGTGTCTGTGTTTATGTATTTAATAAAGATATCAATATAATGTTTTTACATTCTCAACTGGACCTGCAGAGTTCATTTTCATATTCTGCCACCCAACTGGACTGAAAAAATTTGAAAGAAATATCATTTAGCAAGGTATCTTTGGAGATTTCTATCTAAGCATCTCTGTGAAAATATGTCTGTACCTGTGTGTGTATATATTAAATTATATTTTAATAGAGAGTGGTATAGATTTCTTAGTGACAATCTTGGTGTGTCTGTTGCAGAAGAGTTAACAATTTCCAAGTACTCAGGAACTCCAATGACATTCAAGATTAAACTTCATTTGTAGGCATAAGAATATTGTTGCAGAAATTTTATGCTTTGTTCTTTCTGGTTTCAGCATCAACTTAATGAAAATCATGAATATACATGTTTTGAAATGACATTTACAGTAACTTACATAGAGGCTTCCTTAGTCAATATCTGCCACAATTAATCAGAAATTTTTCTCTTCTATGTAATTATTCTATTTGAAAGCCTAATAATTTCCCCCATCACATTTCCAGTTCCCCTCCCGCTCTCCCCCCCATCCAAGACAATGATGTCTAGGAAAGAAGGAATACATTAGTTTATAAGCGAATCTGATTTCAATTTTAAGTTTTTTTTAAATCATTAAAGTAAAAAGCACTATTTAAAATGTAGGGGAAAAGACCATTTTAGTGTAATTTAAATTGTGAAACCACATACCACTTTTTACATTTGGGTTATCTCATTCAAGTCTTTAGTTGAATGCCTGACTGACAGAAATGGAAGAGAGAGGAAAGAGATGAATAAATGACATGGCTATACTCCTGAAGAACAAAGGGCCCTTGTAGGATTTTCCTGGCAGGAGTCACAAAGTGTTAATTTAGTTGCTGATGAGCTTTCCCTCTAAATCACATATAGTTAAATACCTGTGAGATCTAAACTCACTATTAAGAATATGAGAAATTCTTTTCCTAACCAAAAGTAAGTTTTTGAGAGTAACACAAAATGATAATAATGGCTTTTATATCATACTGTAAGGGTTGCGAATCACTTCACAAATGCTATCTCATTTGATCCTCATAACAGCCCAGGGAGGTAGGTGCTATTATTCATGGTCAACATTTATATAGTATTTACTATGTGCCATGCTCTGTACTAAGTGCTTTACAATTATTATCTCATTTGATTCTCCCACCTGAAAGGTAGGTAGTCATTATTCCAATTTTTACAGATGAAGAAACTGAGACAGACAGAGACTAAGTGCCTTATGCAGGCTCAGACAGCCAACTAGTGCCAAAATTAGGACTGGAGCCCCAGGTCTTGATTTGTAGGCTAGATCTTTATCTATTATCCCTCTTACAACTGCTGGCTCATTAATTTGTTTAAGCACATCAAACTTCCAAAATCATGACCTCCTATACCACTGGTTTTATGCTTCCATTAGATGTTTCTGCTACTATTTTCACTTTGGTTGGCAAAAGAGATATCATTAAGCATTTTGCTTAGAGATTGATTTTTTAGCATGTTAATGGATTTCCTCAGTATGACAATTCCCTTTATTAGCATATATCAGAACCATAGCACCACAGAATTTAAGACATGGAATGGACTTCAGTACCTCTAGACTAATCTATACTTGAAAAGAATCCCTTCTATAACAGATCTGAAAAATGGTCACTCAGTGATTGCTTGAACATCATCAGTGAGAGGAAACTCACTGCCTTCTAATATAACTCATTCTACTTTGAGATAACTCCAATTGTCAGTAAACTCTTCTTTGAAGTAGGATTAGTTTTGTTCTCTGGAAGGAAGCAGAACAAGTCTGATTCCTCAAGCTTTGCCTGAGAGGAAACTAATTTATAACAGTAGGAAGAAGGGATACAAACATTTATTAAACATTAACAAACAATTTAATAAATTATTAAATATGTGTTAAGCATTGCTCTAAATAGGTAAGTATGGGGGAGACAATGACTTAGATTTAATTTTGGGCACAGATTATCAGAGGTGAGATTTGAAATCAGATCTTCCTAACTCTGGGTCCAGCATGCTGCTTTCCTTGTTTGATGACATTTCTCTCCCCTCCCTCCTTTTCTCTCCCTTTTCTTCTTCTTCTTCTTCTTTTTCTTTTTTCTTTTTCGTCCTTCCTCCTCCTCCTCCTTCTCCTCTCCTCCTCCTCCTCCTTCTTCTTCCTTCTTTTTCTTCTTTCTTTTTCTTTCTTCCTTCCTCCTCCTCCTCCTTCTCTTCCTCCTCCTCCTTCTTCCTTCTTTTTCTTCCTTCCTTCCTTCCTCCTCTTCCTCCTCCTCCTCCTTCTTCTACTTCCTTCTTTTTCTTTCTTTTTCTTCCTTCCTTCCTTCCTTCCTCTTCCTCCTCTCCTTCTTCCCTCTTTTTCTTCTTTCTTTTTCTTCCTTCCTCCTCCTCCTCCTCTTCCTCCTCCTTTTCCTTCTTCTTCTTCTTCTACTTCCTTCTTTTTCTTCTTTCTTTTTCTTCCTTCCTTCCTTCCTTCCTTCCTTCCTTCCTTCCTTCCTTCCTTCCTTCCTTCCTTCCTCCTCCTCCTCCTCCTCCTCCTCCTCTTCCTCCTCCTCCTTCTTCTTCTCTTCTTTCTTTCTCTCTCCCTCTCCCTCTCCCTCCCTCCCTCTCTCTCTCTGTCTCTGTCTTTGTCTGTCTGTCTCTTTCTCTCTCTCTCCCTCTTGTCCTTTGTCATCTTTGTCTTTCTCATTTTGTGTCTCTGTTATGAGGCTAGATAGTGCAATGCATAAAATGTTAGACTTGGACTCAGGAAGTCAAGTTCAAATCCAACTTCAGACACTTTCCCTCTTTTGCTTCAGTTTCCTCAATTATAAAATGGGAATAATTTTGTCTTGAATAACTGCAGAGTTTTTCTGAAGATTAAGTGAGATAATGTTTGTAAAGAATTTAGTACAATATAAATACTTAGACCTTCTTCCTTATTTTGGAAGTGTTGGAAGTTAAATGGCCACTCACAAGCTCATCTCATTACAGAGCAGCATGGAACCTTTGCCATGTTCTATTCTGGTTCACTTTTTCTTAGGCAGCCTGGTGGTCCTCCAGTGCTTGGAGTGCTGGACTTAGAAAGGGCATCCATTTGTCTATAGCCCTACTGCAGCATATAACTCTGAAGCTCAAGTGAACCACCAATCTCAGTCTCTCAGCACTGTGGATAAAGGCATTCACAACAACAATTGGCATCTTGTTTAGTCGTTTTCGGTTGTGTTCAACTTTTCATGACCCCATGTGAGGTATTTCTGGCAAAGATACAGGAGTGGTTTGCCATTCCTTCTCCAGTTTATTTTACAGATAAGGAAACTGAGGCAAATAAGATGAAGTGACTTGTTCAGAATCACATAACTAAGTGTCTGAGGCTACATTTGAACTCAGGGAGATAAGGTTTCCTGACTCCAAGCCAAACACTCTACCCACTCCTCCATCTAGCTGCCCTTAACTGGCATGATCTCTCTTTAGTATAATTTTTAGTTTCCACCATCAATCTCTTTTGAGTGTTAGAAATGGAGACAAAAGTCATATCTCAAGTAGGTATGTCAAGTTAAAAGTCCACAGACTGATCTCCTGAAATGCTCATTCTTTTTTTCAATATATGCTCCATCATATACTTTCTTTTTTTTGTGGTATATTCCTCTTTTTTTTATTAAAGCTTTTTATTTGTATAACATATGTATGGATAGTTCCTCAGCATTGATCTTTATAAAGCTTTCCGTTACAAATTTTACCCCCAGTCCCTACCCCTCCCCTAGATGGCAGAAAGTCCACTACATTTAATTATATTAAAATACTTGACAAATTGTTGTGCAAGAAAAATTGTATCTACAAGAAAAAAAATCAGAGAAAGGAAACACACTGCAAGCAAACATCAATAAAGAGCATGAAAATGTTATGTTGTGGGCCACATTTCACATCCCTCTCTCTGGGTGTATATGGCTTTCTTCGCTGAACAATTGGAATTGGTTTGAAGCATTTCATTGTTGAAGAGAGCCATGTCTCTTAGAACTGATCTTCATATAGTACTGTTGTTGCTGTGTATGATGATCTCCTGGTTCTGCTCGTTTCACTCAGCATCAGTTCATGCAAGTTTCTCCAGGCCTCTCTGAAATCATCCTGCTGGTCGTTTCTTACAGAACAATAATATTCCATAACATTCATATACCATAATTTATTCAGCCACTCTCCAATTGATGGGCATCCATTCAGTTTCCAGTTTCTAGCCACTACAAAAAGAGCTGCCACAAACATTCTTGCACATGTGGGGCTCTTTCCTTCCTTTATGATTTCTTTGGGATATAAGCCCAATAGAAACACTACTGGGTCAAAGAGTATGCCCAGTTTGATAATTTTTTGAGCATAGCTCCAAATTGCTCTCCAGAATGGTTGGATCCGTTCACAATTCCACCAACAATGTATTAGTGTCCCAGCTTTCCCCACATCCCCTCCAACATTCATCTTTATCTTTTCCTGTCATCTTTATCTTTTCCTGTCATTTTAACCAATCTGACAGGTGTGTAGTGGTACCTCAGCGTTGTCTTAATTTGCATTTCTTTGATCAATAGTGTCCATTATGTACTTTCAAAGATCTTAGGGCAGAAAAGGTTAAGGTTGTAGGTGAGATTTAAATATTTTCTGTTATTTGTATTATTCAACTGGTGTTTTCTTGACATGCTTTCCAACTCTATATCATAAAAGATTGTGGAAAGAAAAAAAAAGATACTTTTGTTATATTTGCTTGAAATAAATTATTAATGAAACATTGCACTTGATAAAATTTTTATATTTCATGACCAAAGCAGAAACATTCCCTTTCTTTTTTCTGTCACAATATAAATCCCTGAAAGCACTTGACAAGCTGTAGTTTATGGTTCCCAGGTTGAGTTTGGCATTTCTCTGATGGTCCAGAACACTGGTGGCTTTTTATCAAGCAAACTAAAATCAGACTATTTTCTGTCATGATGATTTTTCCTTTGAAATTCCATGCATCTAAATGGTGACTTTAAGAAAGTGGATAATTGGTATGTTTTACTTTAAGAGAATGATTCATTCTGAAAGCAAACAAACAACAAAACACAATTACATCTACACTAAGTATCTTCTTCTGAGGGGCCTTGTTTATTGGTGCCACGGTATTCATCTTTTCCATGTTTTTGAAATGGTCATGGATGGGGATACTTGTCTCCATTTTCAAGTCAAGACAAATTGATGCCTACTCAAAGATCAACTCTGTTTCAAGGGGCAGGGTACTTGGCGCCCTGCTGGTCACCTTCTATTCCCATGGCTGAAGTCAATTTAAGGAAGATAGAGACATGCACAGATTGAATTAGTCAAAGTTGCTGCTAGTTAGCCTTTCCTCCTCTAAAAATGGAAAATAAAACTCCACTGATTGTAAAGTATACCACTTCCTTTTGAACGTCTGCCATTCATGTTGGGTACAAATCTGAATGAGTCAATACCACTCTCTAATGTAAATTTTTGACCTTTGGCTGTTTCAATTCCTATTTTTTTCAAAATTTTGTTTTATTTTTAATATATGTAAAAGCCAAATATTTCCATAACAGCATAATAAAAAGATGTTTGCACATAAAACTGGAAATCTATTATGTACAATTTCCTATTCCTTTTAATTATTTAATAAGATTATCATGTAAATTTCTTTTTTCCTTTTCCCCCTCCTCATCTTAGATATAAATATAGTATCCTAGACACAAATATGTATGTGTGTATGTATATATCCATACTATAGGTGTAAAATCATTCTATACATCCTTCTATTTATCAGTTCTTTGAATGCAGATAGCATCTTTCTTCATATATCCTTTATGGATAATTTAAGTATTTATAATAGTCACAATGACTTTGCCCCATATTATTCTGTTTTAAAATTAAATTTATCTAGTATTTCATTTTCTCTCTGTTACATGTAAAAACCATTATGAATTTCTAAAACTTTGAGTTCCAAATTCTTTCTTTTTTCCTCCCCACTCCCATTTATTGAGAAGGCAAGAAATTCCTACAGACTATGTATGGAAATGAGTCACATTGTGAAAGAAAATATAGACCAAAATAATAAGAAAAATAAAGAAAGTAAAAAAAAAGTATGCTTCATTCTGCATAAAGACATCATCAGTTCTTTCTCTGGGGATTAATAGTATTTTTCATCATAAAATCTTCCAAATTATTTTGGATCTTGTATTGCTGAGAAGAGCTAAGTCATTCACGCTGATCATCTTATAATACTGCTGTTACTTTGTACATAGTATATTTCACTGCATTAGATCATGGAAGTCTTTCCAGGTTTTTCTGAGAGTATCCCATTTATCATTTCTTATAGGACAATAATATTTCATTATAATCACATACCACAATTTGTTCAGTTGTTCCTAAACTGATATATATCCCCTCAATTTCTAATTCTTTGCTCCCAGAAAAGGGCTACTATAAATATTTTTCTACATATAGGTCTTTTTCCTTTATGTTTTTTATTTCTTTTGGGATATGGACTTGGTAGTGGTATTGTTTTGTGTGTGCCTCTTTTACAAAGTTGCTGTCTCATTTTTTATGATTTTTTTTGTTGTTATTGTTTAAATTTTTAAAATGGTATCTACATTTCTATATTTATAGGCCAAGAAAATTTTTAGTATTAATTTTTACAAAATTTTGAGTTTCAAATTCCTTCCTCCTCCCCTCCCCTCCCAAGATAATTTATGCATTTCATGATTTTCTAGCATCACTCATTTCTTTTCCCAATTTTTCCTCTGTCTCTTTTATTTGATTTTCAATTTTTTTGAGTTTTTCCATGGCCTGAGACTATTTCATATCTTTCTTGTAGGCTTTGTATGTAGGAGCTATAACTTTGTTATTTTTTGTCTGGTGTATGTTTTGATCTTCTTTGTCACCATAGTAACTTTTTATGGTCAGAATCTTTTTTCTGTTGTGTGCATATTTCTCCACCCTATTACTTGATTTTCAATTCTTTGTTAAAAAAGAGTTGAGAGAATTTTTTGCTCTGCTTCCAGGGTGGAGAGTGCACTTTCCCAAGCTTCAGATCTTTGGGGCAACTCTTTTCAGAGATAGTTCTAGGAAACCATAAGTTTACAATTCTTCCAAGGTGGTGTGATCTAAGGAGAAATATTTGCTACTCTCCTGACCTGTGCTCTGGTTTGGAGTGACCACAAGCACTCTTTTCTGCCCTGGAACTGTGAAGAGGGTCTCTGTTCTATTGTTGCTGCAAGCTCTGGTGTGCTAATGCTCCTCCTTACCTTGAATCTGCCACCCATAGCAGTGGCCTGAATCTGAGTATGGGAAAAGCAATAGGGTCCTGTATCAGTGCTAGCAAAGAGACTCCTGTAATATCCATCTTACCAGGTGTACAACCTCCTTATCTTCTGTGGGCTGAGAAGCTCTAGAAGCAGCTACTGACACTGTTTCTGCTGATTTAGTAGCTTCCAATTCCTGCTCCTGGTTTTCTGGGCTAGGGAGCTGTGCTGGTACAGTCTGTGTTCCATCTTTCCTTAGTGTGACATCTTTCCCGCTGATCTTCTATGTTGTCTTGGACTGGAAAATTGTTTCACTTCACCTTCTTAAGCATTTTGCTACTCTAGAATTTGTTTAGAGTCACTATTTAAAAGTATTTGGAGGGTTTTGGAGAGAGCTCAGGCAAATCCCTGACTTCACTCAGCCATCTTCACTCTATCTCTCCCAAGTTGTTCTTAAAATAATATTGCTGTCACTATATGCTATGTTCTCTTGGTTCTGCTCATTTAGCTCTTTATTATTTCATACAAATCTATTTTTTAAGATCATTGAGCTCATCATTTCTTTTATCACAGTAATATTCCATCACAACCATATATCACAACATGTTCAGCTATCCCCCAAATGATGAATGTCCCCACACTTTCTACTTTTTTGCCACCACAAAGAGAAGTCTTATAAATGTTTTAGAACATAAAGGTTATTTTCCTTTTCCCCTAATCATCTTTGGAAATAAACCTAATAATGGTATTACTGAGTCAAAGGGTATAAGTAGTTTATATGGAATCATGCCCAAAGAGCCATTCCAGTTCCTATAACTTCATTCAGCCACCTCTCACCTTCAGTTTCCCTCTTCTATAAAACAGGAACAATATTTTTTGCACATAGCCTCCTAAAGCCATCACGAGAAAAGCACTTTGCAAATAGTCATAAAATATAAGCTATTAGGAGTAGGGCATTGAACTCAACAAGCATTTATTGGAGACTAAGACATACATGAGGCTTGGTCAGTTTTGCTTTCTTATTGAATAAAATGCCAGCTCCTACACATGAGGAAGTCCACATGTGAAGAACAAATAATTTGTGTATTGTTCATTATGTTGCAAATTTTACTGTAAGGCTAAATAATTTCCTTGCTATGACTAAAGCTTAATTCATTGGTCTCAGTGTAAAATATTCAATCTGGGTGATGAATTAATTTCAACAAATTTCTTACTTGAGTTCTATTTTTTTGTTATTTTGATTCCTGGAAAATTTGACTTTCCTTTTAGAACACACACACACACACACACACACACACCATATATATATATATATAT
>JAJPUD010003150.1:100845-133541 GCA_023553655.1 Myrmecobius fasciatus | reverse complement strand
TCTCTCTCTCTCTCTCTCTCTCTCTCTCTCTCTCTCTCTCTCTCTCTTTCTTTCTCTCTCTTCTCTCTTTCTCTCTCTCCCTTACTCTCTCTCTTTCTCTCTCTCTCTCTCTCCCCAAAAGAGCTGTCTATGGTGAGAGTTCTTTTTTATTTTTTATTCATTTTTAAAGCTTGAGGTCTGTTTAAAGCAAAGGAGCAACAGCTGCTTTAATTTACCTTGAGGCAGTTCCACTGCTTGACTTCCAGGGTTGGGCTATGGGGCTAAGTCTGGGGTTTTCAGTAGTTTGTAATCGACCTTTTACAAAAGGAAGATCTGAAACTTACATAGAAACTTTTTTATTATTAAAAGCTTTTTATTTACAAAACATATGAGTGATTTTTCTACATTGACCTTTGCAAAAAACTTTTTTTCCCAAGCTTTTCCCCTCCTTCCCCCCATCCCCCACCCCTAGATGACAGGTAATTTAATACATGCTAAATATGATAAATTATATGACAAATCCAATATATGTATACATATCTATACAGTTATCTTACTGCACAAGAAACATCAGATCTAGAAAGAGAAGAAGGAAAAAACAACCTAAGAAGGAAAACAAAATGCATGGAAATATTCACAGAAAGCGTTAAAATGCTGTGTTGTGGTCCACACTCAGTTCCCACAGGCCTCTTTCTGGATGTATATGACTATCTTCATCGCTGAACAATAGGAACTGGCTTGTCCAACAACATCATTGTTGAAGAGAGCCATGTCCATCAGAATTGATCATCGTATAGTTTTGTTGCTGGGTATAATGTTCTCCTGGTTCTGCTCGTTTCACTCAGCATGCAAGTTCATGCAAGTCTCTCCAGGCCTCTCTAAAATCATCCTACTGGTCGTTTCTTACAGAAAAATAATATTCCATAACATTCATATACCATAATTTATTCAGCCAATCTCCAATTGATGGGCATCCATTCAGTTTCCAGTTTCTAGCCTTTACAAAAAGGGCTGCCACAAACATTCTTGAACATGTGGGTCCCTTTCCCTCCTTTAAAATCTCTTTGGGATACAGGCCCAGTAGAAACACTGCTGGGTCAAATGGTATTACATAGAAACTTACAGGTGTTTAGAATATGCCACACCGAGTCCCGGCCTGGCTTCCTGCCTTGTCTCCTGGAGCTGCTGTCTGAGCTTGGCAAAGTGACCGACCCCCTATCAGTCTGAAACAAACCTGTTCTGAAGTTCTTCCAAGGTAACTTCTTCTGGGAATGTGTTGTACTCCAAAAATTTGGAGGCACTTTGACTCCAGAATCAGTTTAGAGGCTTAATCTGCTGTTGGTTTAAGAGAAGGTCAGACAAGATTACAAGGAGTTGTGTCTTCACTCTTCCATCTTGGCTTTGCCCCCCCTAAGTGCTTTATTATTATTCCCACATTTCAGATGAAGAAAGTCTGACTGAAAATTGTTAATTTAGTTGCCATTGTCACACACCCATTAAGTCATTAAAGGTTTTTTTTTGTTATTTAATTTTATTTTTAATTTATGGAATACAACTAATTCCATAACATAATATAATAAAAGGATGATTGTATATGAAACTGTAAATTTACTGTTTACAATTTGCTATTTCTTTTAAATACCACAACATTATTATTCAAATTTACTTTTTTTCTTCCCTCCTCACCCTCTGCCCTAGAGAGGCACAGACACACACACACACACAAACACACACACACACACATACACACAGAGATTATTCTATACATACTTTATCAGTTCTTTGTCTTTATAGAGATAGCATCTTTCTTCATATATCCATTATTGTTAATTTAGGCATTTAAAATAGTCAAAATGCCTTATTCACTCAAAGTCATTCTTAAAACAAAATTGCTGTTATTGTATACAGTGTTTTCTTAATTTTTCTTATTTTGCTCTTAATTATTTCATTCAAGTCTTCTCATGTATTTTTAAAATAATTGAGCTTATCATTTCTTATAGAATAATAATATTTCATTACAAGCATATACTAGAACTTTCTCAGCTATTTCCCAGTTGACAGGCATCCCTATAAGTTATAGTTCTTTGCCACCATAAAGAAAGCTGCTATAAACATTTTAGAACATATAGGTTCCTTTTCTTTTCCCCTAATATCTTAAAAAATAGACCACATTGCGATACTTTTGGATCAAAATCTATGGGGCAGTTTAATAATTTTTTGGACATAATTCCACATTGCTCTCCAAAATGGCTGTATCAGCTCACAATTTCACCAACAATAAATATGTCACAACTTTTTCATTATCCCTGCAACATTTGTTGCTTCCCCCTTCAATCATGTTAGCCAATTTGGTAGGTACGATATCTCAAGGCTGTTTTAATTTGCATTTCTCTAATCAATAATAATTTAGAGTATTTTTTCATCTGAGTAGAAATTGTTTTGATTTGTTCTTTGGAAAACTACCTGTTCATATCCTTTGTCCACTTATTAATTAGGAAATGACTCATTTTTATAGACTTCATGGAGTCTACATTTTAGATATGAGAACTTTATCTGATAAGCTGTCAATAAACACTTTTCCCACCCCCATTTTCTGCTTTCCTTTTGGCCTGGGTTCCATTTATTTGTACAAGCCCTTTTTAATTTAATGTAATAAAAATTATTCATTTTGCACCTAATGTAAAATTATGTAAAATAATGTAAAAGTGTAAAAAAACCCTATATTTCTTACTTATTCCTAATTTCTTCACTTATTCATAAGTGATAAGTAATATGTTCTGTATTCTAATTTTCTTGAAAATCTCTTTATATCTTTAATGAATTTAGTACATAATTTTCTTTTTCTGTTTTTACTCTTTCTATTTCAGGTATAAGTAATATGTTTGTTTCATAAAAGAAATTTGGTAGGACCCCTTCTGTACTTAGTATTCCAAATACTTAATACTCTAGTATTAGCTAATCTTCAAAAGTTTAAATAAGATTTACTTGTAAATTCATCTGGTTCTGGTGTTTTTCTCTTAGCAAGCTCATTTGTGGTCTGTTCAATTTCTTTTTTAAAAATATGTTTATCTGAATGGATGCCCGTCAATTGGAGAATGGCTGAATAAATTATGGTATATGAATGTTATGGAATATTATTGTTCTACAAGAAATGACCATCAGGATGATTTCAGAGAGGCCTGGAGAGACTTGCATGAACTGATGCTGAGTGAAATGAGCAGAACCAGAATATCATTATATATGGCCACAACAAGACTATATGATGATCAATTTTGATGGACATGGCTCTCTTCAACAATGAAATGTTTCAAACCAATTCCAATGGAAGAATGCCATATACACCCAGAGAGAGGGATATGAAATGTGGACCACAACATAACATTTTCATGCTCTCTATTGATGTTTGCTTGCATTGTGTTTCCTTTCTCTGATTTTTTTCCTTGTAGATATGATTTTTTCTTGTACAACAATGATAAGTGTGGAAATATGTATACATATATTCAATTTATCAAGTATTTTAACATAATTAACATGTAGTGGTTTTCCTGCCATCTAGGGGAGGGGTGGGGACTGGGGGGGGGGAAATTTGTAGCAGAAAGCTTTGTAAGAGTCAATGCTGAAGAATTACCCATACATATGTTTTACAAATAAAAAGCTTTAATAAAAATATGTTTACTTAGATATTCTATTTCTAATTAAGCAGAAGATGACAGAGAGTAGATAAAACTTTGCAGGAGTTCTTCCTGTCTTCCCTTAGAATAAACACTAGATCAAGTCTCTGAATGGATTTTGGAGTTAAGAACCCACAAATATTTTAAATGTAACAATTTTTTTTCAGCGTAAACTATTTTGGGAAGGCTTCAGAAAAGGTCTGTCTCAATTGGGTAGGGGGAACATAGCTCAGTGCTGGAATGACTTGGGGAGGACCAGGGTGGAGAGGCTCTGTTTGGGAGGCTCTTGGTCAAAATACAGCAGTGTTGGCTACTCTGTCTTGGTTCAGAAGGCCAGTGGATCAGCAAACTAGCTATGAGATCTGCAATGCAACTACAGAAGGCAAATAGTGAGCTCCCGAACCCAGCACAACAAGAGGGACTTGGCTAGGCTCTTTCAGCACAGTGGGAAAGCCTGCAGCACTACTGGTCTCAGGGCAGTGATAACCCCCTGTTTCTCTATAGAGGAAGCTCAAGCCAATTTCCCTGTGCCCTAGGAGCAGAACTCAATCTTTAAAAGCAAGCAAAAAAGCAAAAAGAGCTCTGACCATAGATAGTCACTGTGGAACCAGAAAAGAACAGTACTCAAAACTTTAGAATACTAAAGGAAGAATACCTTTAGATGAAGCCTCAAAAGGGAGTATTAATTGGTTTCCAACTCAAAAGGATATCTTGGAAGAATTCAAAAGGGATTTTTAAAAAGAGTTAGAAGAAAAATGGGAAAAAATGAGAAGTTTGCAGGAGAGTTTGTAAAAGGAAACACAGAAATTTATTGAAATCATCAAGGAAAACTGCCCTAGAACCAGAGAATAAAATAGCCATTGAAAGAATCAACCCATTACTCCCTGAAAGAGACCTCAAAACGAAAGCTCCAAGGAATATTGTAGATAAAATCCAGAATTATCCAATCAAGGAGAAAATACTGCAAGTAATCAGGAAAAAGCATTTCAAATATCAGGAAGTCACAATCAGAATTACCCAGCACTCTAACAGCTTCTACTTTAAAGAATGAAAGAACTTGGAATATGCTATTACAGAGGGCAAAGGAGCTTGGACTGGAGCTAAGAGTCAACTACCCAGCAAAACTGAATATTATCTTCCAGGGGAAAAGATGTACACTCAATGAGACAGGGGATTTCAATTATTTTTAATGAAAATTCTAGAGCTGGAAAGAAAATCTGATTTTCAAATATAGAAATCAAGAAAATCATGAAGTGGTAAAAAGGGAAGAAAAAAATGATGTTTTTAAAGCTTAAAATGTTTACTTCCCTACTGTGATGATATTAAAAACAAACTAGGGGTGGAAAAGAGATTATATTGGAAGAAGAGAAAAGAGGAATAAAATGGGATAAGACTTATTATAATTGAGGGAAAGAAAGGAGGGGAGTGAGCATTATTTCAGTCTTAATCTCAAAGGATGTGGCTTAAAGAGGGAATAGAATAGATACTTAGTTTGGTATAGAACCTTGACTCACCCTATAGGAAAATAAGAGGGGAGAGGGAGGGAGGGCAGAAGTAGAAGGGGAAAGGGATAAGAAAAGGAGAACATTGATAAAAGGGAGGGCAGATTAAGGCAGGTAGAAATCAAAGACAAAACATTGCAGAGCAAGGAAAGGGGGAGAGGAGGGAGAAAAGTATAACTTGGGGAAAATAGGATAGTAGGAACTACAAAGTTAGTAATTTTAACTGAAATAGTGAATGGAATAAACTACTATAAAACAGAAGCAGATAGCAGAGTGGATTAAAAGCCAGAATCCTACAATATGTTGCTTACAAGAAACACATCTGAAGCAGAGACATACATACAGAGTAAAGGTAAAAGGCTGAAGCGGAATCTATTATGCTTCAGCTGAAGTAAAAACAAAACAAAACAAAATCAGGGTAGTGATCCTGATATCAGATCAAACAAGAGCAAAAATATATCTAATTAAAAGAGATAAGGAAGGAAATTACATTTTGCTAAAGGGAAACAGATAATGAAATAATATCAATACCAAAGATACCTGCATCAAGTGATATAGCATCCAGATTCCTGGAGAAGAAGTTAAGAGAGTTACAAGAAGAAATAGACAGAAAAATTATATTGTGGGAGATCTCAGCCTCCCTCTAACAGAACTAGATAAAGTAAGCCACGAAATAAGAAAGTAGTTAAGGAGGTAAATATATTTTAGAGTTGAATGGGGACAGAAAGTAATATACTTTTTTCTCAATGGTATATGGAGCTAAGGCAAAAATTAACCATGTATTAGAACATAAAACCTTATAGTCAAATGCAGGAAAGCAAAAATAGCAAATGCATCCTTTTAAATCATGATGCAATAAAAATTATATGTGATAAAGGGTTGTAGAAAAATAGATAAAAAAAGTTAATTGGAAACTAAACAATCTAATTTAAAAAAATGGGTGCGTGAAACAATAAACCATAGAAATAACTGATAATTTCATCCAAGAGAATGACAATGAGACAACATACCAAAATTTATGGCATGCAGCCAAAGCAGTTCTTAAGAGAAATTTTTTATCACTAGATGCTTACATGAATAAAATAGAGAAAGAGAGGATCAGTGAGTTGGGCATGAAACTAAAAAAAAAATAGAAAAAGAACAAATAAAAAACCTCCAATTAAATACCAATTTGAAATTCTGAAAATAACAGGAGAGATTAATAAAATTGAAAGTAAAAAAACTATTGGGCAAGGCAGAGCCACAGACACAACTCTCTGTGACCTCCTCTGACCTTCTCTCAAATCAACAGCAGAGTAAACCTCTAAAATGGTTTTGGAGTCAAAGCACCCCCAAATATTAGAAGTACAACACATTCCCAGAAGAAGTTACCTTGGAGGAGCTTTAGAACAGGTCTCTTTTAATCAGGCAGGGGGACAGTCTGCCGAGCCCAGATGGCAGCTCCGGAAAACAGGGCAGGAAGCCAGACCAGGACTCAGACAGTTGCAGTTTCTAAGCACCTGGGAAGCTTCTGTGAGCCTCTTAGGCCACTCTGTCCTGGTTGCAAGCAGGGGTTTTGGCAGATCTGCCTTTTATAAAAAATAGATTGTAAACCACTGAGAACACCAGACATGCATCTGATTGCTCAGAACCAGAAGTCAATCAGTGGAACTACCTCAGGGTAAATTAAAGCAGCTGTTGCTCCTTTGCTTTGAACAGACCTCAAGCTTTAAAAAATGAATAAAAAACAAAAAAGAATTCTCATCATAGACAGCTTTTATGGAGAGAGAGAAGAACAGATCTCAGATCCTGAGGTTCATAAAGGTAAAGCAATTCCAGAAAAAGCCACAAAAGGAGACATGAGCTGGTCCCCATTTCACAAGGCTTTCCTGGAAGATTGCATAAAGAATCTCAAAAGAGAGTTAGAAGAAAAATTGGGAAATGAAATGAGATCATTGCAAGAAGGAATGGAAAAAGCATATAATGCCCTACAAAAGATATATGAAAAAGACACCAATTCACTGAAAAACAAAATTGGTGAAATGGAAAAAGACTGCAAATGAACAAAAAAATTCAATTGGCTAATTATAAAAGGAACTAAAAAAGGTAACTGAAGAAAATAACACATTAAAAATCATAATTGAACAAATGGAAGTGAACGAATCAATAAGACGTCAAGAATCAGTTAAACAAAAACAAAAAATGAATAAAATAGAAGAAAATATGAAATATCTCATTGAAAAAACAACTGACCTGGAAAATAGATCTAGGAGAGACAATCTAAGGATAATTGGACTTCCTGAAAGCCATGATGATAAAAAGAACCTTAGACACTATCTTCCAGGAAATCATGAAAGAAAACTGCCCTGATGTTTTAGAGTCAATAAGGTAAAATTGTCATTGGAACAATTCACAGATCACCTCCTGAAAGAGACCCCAAAATTAAATCCCCAAGGAATATCGTGGCTAAATTTCAGGACTATTGACTATTGCACCAAGGAAAAGAGAACCTTAGAGACTCAACTAAAAAGCTACTAGAAACAATTCACAACTTTAGCAAAGCTGCAGGGTACAAAATAAATCCACATAAATCATCAACATTTTTATATATTACCAATAAAGTTCAGCAGCAAGAGATACAAAAAGAAATCACATTCAAAATAACTGTTGATAGTATAAAATATTTGGAATCTATCTGTCAAGGAAAAATCAGGAACTATATGAACTAAACTACAAAATACTTTCCACACAAATAAATTCAGACCTAGTCAATTGGAAAAACATGAAGTGCTCACGGGTAGGCTGAGTGAATATAATAAAAATGACAATACTACCCAAACTTATTTACTTATTTAGGGTCATAGCAATCCATCTCCCAAGAAATTATCTTACAGATCTAGAAAAAATAGTAGCAAAGTTCATTTGGAAGAACAAAAGGTCAATAATTTCTTTTTTTTTTTGCTTTTTTTAATTAAAGCTTTTTATTTGTATAACATATGTATGGGTAGTTCCCCAGCATTGATCTTTACAAAGCTTTCCATTACAAATTTTACCCCCAGTCCCCTCCCCTCCCCTAGATGGCAGGAAGTCCACTACATGTTAATAATGTTGAAATGCTTGACAAGTTATGCAAGAAAAATCCTATCTACAAGAAAAAAAGAAAATCAGAAAAAGGCAACACAATGCAAGCAAATGTCAATAGAGATCATGAAATGTTATGTTGTGGTCCATGTTTCATATCCCTCTCTCAGGGTGTATGTGGTTTTCTTCAGTGAACAATTGGAACTGGTTTGAGACAATTCTTTGTTGCAGAGAGCCATGTCCATCAGAATTGATCATCATGTAATAAGGTTGTTGCTGTGTATAATGATCTCCTGGTTCTGCTCATTTCACTTAGCATCAGTTCATGCAAGTCCCTCCAGGCCTCTCTGAAATCGTCCTGCTGATCATTTCTTACATAACAATAATATTCCATAACATTCATATACCATAATTTATTCAGCCACTCTCCAATTGATGGGCATCCATTCAGTTTCCAGTTTCTAGCCACTACAAAAAGGGCTGCCACAAACATTCTTGCACATGTGGGTCCCTTTCCCTCCTCTAAGATCTCTTTGGGATATAGGCCCAGTAGAAACACTGCTGGATCAAAGGGTATGCACAGTTTGACAACTTTTTGAGCATAGCTCCAAATTGCCTCCCAGAATGGTTGGATCCGTTCACAGTTCCACCAACAATGTATTAGTGTCCCAGTTTTCCCACATCGCCTCCAACATTCATCGTTATCTTTTCCTGTCATTTTAGCCAATCTGACAGGTGTGTAGTGGTACCTCAAAGTGCTCTTAATTTGCATTTCTCTGATCAATAGTGATTTGGAGCAACTTTTCATATGACTAGAGATGGTTTTAATTTCATCATCTTAAAATTGTCTGTTCATATCCCTTGAACACTTATCTATTGAAGAGTGGCTTGAATTCTTATATATATGCGACAATTCTCTATATATTTTAGAAATGAGGCCTTTATCAGAACCATTAAATGTAAAGATGGTTTCCCAATTTGATGCTTCCCTCCTAATCTTGTCTGCATTTGTTTTATTTGTACAGAAACTTTATAACTTAATATAATCAAAATTATCCATCTGGTGTTCAATTAGGAGTTCCAGATCTTCTTTGGACATAAATTTATTCCATCTCCACAGGTCTGAGAGATAAACTATATTACGTTCCTCTAACTTGCTTACAAAGTCCCTCTTTATATCTAGGTCATGGACCCATTGAGATCTTATCTTGGTATGTGGTGTTAGGTGTGGGTCAAGCCAAAAGGTCAATAATTTCAATGGAATTAATGAAAAAAAAAGGCTGATGAAGGTGGTCTTGCTGTGCCAGATCTAAAACTATAATATAAAGCATCGGTCATCAAAACCATTTGGTACTGGCTGAGAAATAGAGTATTTGATCAGTGGAATAGGATAGGATCACAGGACAAACCAGGCTATAACTATAGCAGTCCAGTGTTTGATAAAACCCAAAGACCTCAGCTTTTGGGATAATAATTCACTATTTGATAAAGACTGCTGGGAAAATTGGAAACTAGCATGGAAGAAATTAGGGTGTGACCCTCACCTAACTCTACATACCAAGATGAGATCTAAATGGGTTCATGGTTTAGACATAAAGAGTGATAATTTAAGGAAATTAGAGGAACATAGGATAGTTTACCTCTCAGATCTGTGGAGAAGGAAAGAATTTGTGTCCAAAGAAGAACTGGAATTCTTAATTGAACACCAGATAGATAATTTTGATAATATTAAGTTAAAAAGTTTTGTAATTCAGGCAAGATTAAGAGGATAGCAATAAATTGGGAAATCATTTTTACATTTAGGGGTTCTGATAAAGGCCTCATTTCTAAAATATATAGAGAATTGACTCATATATATAAGAATTCAAGCCACTCTCCAGTTGATAAATGGTCAAAGGATATGAACAGACAATTTTCAGATGAAGAAATTGTAACTATTTTCAGTCATATGAAAAGTACTCCAAGTCATTATTGATCAGAGAAAGGCAAATTAAGACAACTCTGTGATACCACTATACACCTGTCAGATTGGCTAAGACGACAGGAAAAGATTGTGACAAATATAGGACGGGATGTGAGAAAACTGGGACACTGATTCATTGTTGGTGGAACTGTTAACGGGTCCAACCATTCTGGAAAGCAATTTGGAACTATGCTCAAAAAGTTATAAAACTGTGCATACCCTTTTACCCAGTTTCTATTGGGCCTATATCCCTAAGAGATACTACAGGATGGAAAAGGACCCTCATGTGCAAAAATGTTTGTGGTACCCCTTTTTGTAGTGGCTGGAAACTGGAAACTGAATGGATGCCCATCGATTGGAGAATGGCTGAACAAATTATGGTATATGAATCTCATGGAATATTATTGTTCTGTAAGAAGTGACCAGCAGGATGATTTCAGAGAGGCCTGGAGAGATTTGCATGAACTGATACTGAGTGAAATCAGCAGAATCAGGGGAAAAATTTGTAACGGAAGGCTTTGCAGGGGTCAATGTTTAAAAATTACCTATGCATATGTTTTGCAAATAAAAAGCTTTAATAAAAAACAAACTTTTGAACTAATAAACAAAACTAAGTGTTGGTTTTATGAAAAAAACAATAAAATAGATAAACCTTTATTTAATTTGATTAGAAAATGAAAAGGAGAAAATCAAATTACCAGTATCAAAAATGAAAAGGTTGAATTTACCACCAATGAAGTGAAAATTAAAGGAATAATTGGGAGCTATTTTGCCCAACTGTATGCCAATAAATCTGATAATCTAAGTGAAATGGATGAATACTTTTGAAAATATCGATTGTCCAGATTAACAGAGGGGAAATAAATGACTTAAATAGTCCCATTTTAGAAAAACAAATTGAAGCAGATATTAATGAATTTTCTAAGAAAAAATCTCCAGAGTAGATGTATTTTCTTTTTTAAAATTTTTTTATTAAAACTTTTTATTTGCGAAACATATGTACGGGTAATTCTTCAACATTAACCCTTACAAAACTTTCTGTTACAAATTTTTCCCCCCTCTTCCCCACCCCTCCCCTAGATGGCAGGAAATCCACTACATGTTAATTATGTTAAAATATTTGACAAATCGAATATATGTATACACATTTCCACAATTATCATTGTTGTGCAAGAAAAATCATATCTACAAGAAAAAAATCAGAGAAAAAACACAATGCAAGCAAATATCAATAGAGAGCATGAAAATATTATATTGTAGTCCACATTTCATATCCCTCTCTCAGTGTGTATATGGCTTTCTTCACTGAACAATTTGAACTGGTTTGAAAAATTTCATTGTTGAAGAGAATCATGTCCATCAGAATTGATCATCATATAGTATTATTGTTGCCATGTATAATGTTCTGCTCACTTCGCTCAGCATCAGTTCATGTAAGTCTCTCTAGGCCTCTCTGAAATCATCTTGCTGGTCATTTCTCACTGAACAATAATGTTAGATGTATTTTCAAAGGAATTCTATTAAACATTTAAAGAACAATTAATTCCAGTAGTATACAAATGATTTAGAAAAATAGGGGAAGAAGGAGTCCTACCAAATTCCTTTTATGACAATGATATGGTACTGATACCTAAACTAAGTAGGGTCAAAACAGAGAAAAAAATTATAGACCAATTTCCCTAATGAATATTGATGCAAATATCTTACGTAAAATATTAGAAAAGAGATTATAGCAACTTATCAGCAAGCTAATAAATTATGACTAAGTAGGATTTATACCAGAAATGTAGGACTGATTCTATATCAGGGAAACTATTAGCATAATTGACTATACCAATAATCAAACTAACAGAAATGATTGTAGTAAAAGATGCAGAAGAAGCATTTGACAAAATCTGACACCCATTCCTATTAAAAACTCTAGAGAGCATAGGAATAAATGGAGTTTAAAAAAATGATCAGGAGCATCTAAAAGCATCAACAAGCATCATATGCAATGGGGATAAACTAGAAGTATTCTCAATATGATCAAGGATGAAACAAGGTTGCCCACTATGACCATTACTATTCAATATTATATTGGAAATATTAGTTTTAGCAATAAGAGAAAAAAACAAAATTGAAGGAATTAGAGTAGATGATGAGCAAACATTATTACTCTGCAAATGATATGATGCTATACTTAAAGAATCCTAGAGAATCAACTAAAAAACTAGTATAAGCAATTAACAACTTGAACAAAATTGTAGGATGAAAAATAAATCCATGTGAATCATTAACATTTCTATATGTTACCAACAAAATCCAGCAGCAAGGGATAGAAAGAGAAATCTCATTTAAAATAACTGAAGAGAATACAAAATATTTGGGAATTTACGTGTCAAGATAAAGCCAGGAAGTATATGAACACAATTAGATATTGTATTTCCTCTTCTGGCATCAAAGCAATTAAAAATTTTTTTGGTAAATATTCCATTTCAATTAAATTGTTAAATTTATAGGTACACAATTGGGGAATATAATTCCTTATAAATGGTTTAATTTCATCTATATTAGTGGTATACTCAGCTTTTTTATTTTTGATACCAGTGATTTGAAAAAAAAACCCAAATCAATCATTTATCTATTTTCTTTTCTTTTCCATAAACCAACTCCTAGTTTTATTGATTAAATAAATGTGTTTTTTAACTCTCAATTTAACTCTCACTTTTAATTTTTTTGGGGGGCGATGAAGCAATTGAGGTTAAGTGTACATGTCAAGTGTCTGAGGCCAGATTTGAACTCAGGTATTCCTAACTTCAGGGTTGGTGTTCTATCCATGGGTTCAGTTTAATTGGAAATTTTTGATTTGTTCTTTTTCTCATATTTTGAAATTGTACGCTCAATTCTCTATTTTATTGCTATAAACACTTAGAGATATAAATTTTTTCTGTAACTACTACTTTTGCTATAAATGAGGTAAGATTTGATTTTAAGTCTTTTTGGTTACAAATGGCTGGTTATTGTCTTTCATTCTTGAAGAGGACCAAAATGACACCACCATGTTAAAGTCAAGGTACAGTGTATCCAACTGTGACTCATCAGACCAATATGAGCTCTGGAGGGTATACCATAGGTTAATTCCTAATAGTCCATATGAATATTTGGGGTAGAGATGCCTAAATTTGCACATCTCACCTTTATTTATAGCTATTGCAAATCTGCTTTGCTCATAGAATACAGCACCTTTTTTGATGAGAGCACACTGAACTGTCTCCCATGTCTCACAATCAATTCCAAAGTTCTTCAGAAAGACCTTGAGAGTATACTAGTATCACTTCTGATCTCTGTAAGAGCACCCACGTTATGTGAGTTCTCTGTAAAATAGGCTTTTAGGCAAACATTATGTTTGGCATTCAAACAATGTTGTCAGCCATAGAAGTTGTGCTCTCTAAAACAGTTTGAATGCTTGGTGGTTTAGCTAGAGAAAGAACCTCAGTGTCTGGTACAATATCTTTCCGAGTGATCTTAAACATCTTTCTAAGACAATTCAAATGGAAGTGAATCAGTTTCCTGGAATGTTTTTTGTAAACTGTTCAGGTTTCATAGGCACATAACAATGAGGTCAGTACAACAGCATTCAAATTGTTAAAGCATTAAATATACAATCATCTGTGAACAAAAGATCATGCACCAATTCTCCCTTCATTTTATTCTTGGCTTATAGACTTTTCAAGTTAAATAATTACCTGATAGGGTGGTAGCTGACATTGATATTGTTTTCATCCTTATTGAAGAATTCTGACAACATTGCTGAAAACATCTTGCTAAAAACATGGGAGCAAGCCTACAGTTTTGCTTTACTCCATTGGTGACTGGGAAAGCACATGATTATCATCCCTTATCCAGAACATTTTCAAGCATATTGTAATGATACTAATATACAATACAGATAAACTCCAGTCAACTAAATTTTGCCACGATTTTCTATATTTTTTCAGGACTGACAGTGTCAAAGGCCTTAATCTGATACACAAGCTTTGTGTACAAACCTCTGTTCTGCTTCTGGCATTTCTTTTGGAGTTTTTGGGCAAAAAATACTATATTGCTCATTACTCAACCTTTTCTGAAACCAGGTCAGGTAAATGACCATTTTTCAGGTGAAGAATTAACCTATTAAGAAGGATTTTGGAATGAATCTTGCCAGTAATGACAAAGAGAGTGATACCCTCTCCTCCTGTGATTGTCACAGTCCATTTTCTTTATTCTTTATAGAGATGGACAGTGATGGAATCCTTGAATTCCTGGGATATAATCTTCTTTTGCCATATAAGACAGAAAATTTCCATTAGCTTTTGTAAAAGCACTGGATTCTTTTGTCTTGTAAATCTAAGCTGGAATAGAATCAGCATCAGGCCCTTAGCCACATGAGAGGAGTCTAATAACATTCAATTCTTCTTCAATTGAAAGTTCAATTAGAGAAGAATTGACTTTAACTTGAGGTAGTCATTGGGTTTAGCATTGTTTGATGATGGTCTATTGAGAAAACTATAGAAATATTCAGCCCATCTCTCTAGGTTCATATCCTTATCGCTAATCTATATGGTTCTATCAGTACTGAGTAGTTGAGATGTGCTATGAATCTTTAGCTCATAAATAGTCTTTAGGGAATCATAAAAGTACTTGGGATTGTTACTATCAGTATAAAACTGTGTTTTCTTCTTACTGAGCTAACAATAATGCATTTAAGTTTCACTTGCACTTTACTTTTAATGAAGTTAAATGTTGCTTTCTTAAAGACAGGTGTACTATCCTGCTGGTAAACCCTGTAAGACTATTTAATTTATCAACTTCTGAATTTCCCCATTAATTTTGTCAAACTATTCTTGATGTTTGTTAGTGTTCTGGCAAGTTCAGTGCTGTACACCAAATCTCTGAAAAGTGCCCACTCCTTTTCTGCTTCATAGTTGCCAACTGTGAACTGTTGCCAGATGCTTAGCCTCCCATCCGATTTAGCAATGAACTGTTTCCCCTTTTAATCTCTTGACATTGTCTTATGTTAGTCATCTTCCTTTGGGGCCACGACTTTTTGTTGAATGCAAATGTTTAGCTTGGAGAAGTTGTCTTTGATCAGCTAAGCATTCTACATTGTACATCACTTCTCACATCCTGTCTGTCTCTTCTTCTTACAACAACATAATCTGGACTGTTTGTATTTCACATCTACTAGATTTAATGTTGTCCATAAGTATACATACAATTCAGGTAGTGATGATAAGTGGAATCATATTTGCAAAAGTTTTTGTATACCTTTATTATTAGTATTATTTTGACTGTAGGGTGGAATCCATGACTGCTATGGTAAGCAGGCCGGGGGTTGGGGAAAGCTAATAATTTTTAGGGCAGATTTTCTAGGCCCTCTCTCATGCCAGGAGGTAAGCAGGGCAGTTCTTAGAAAAATAGACTGCTCAGATGTTTAGGGCCATTGGGGGATTGTGACTATAGCTCCCACTATATCCATCCTTGCAGCTTCTTCACTTGCCTATGCCCACAGAACTGTGAGGCAGGTAAAATATGTAAAATTTGTAATGTGATTTGTACCCAATTTGGATTTGTGAGGCAGAGTTGCCTGAAATTGTTGATATCACTCTCTCTTATGGAGAGTCCAGTGGCAAGACAAAGTCAAGATGACTGGTAATGGCTTGGGATGTAACAGATAACATTGTACATCTTTGATGTCTAAACAAGCTCTCATTGCTTCACAATGCCTGTTTCAGCCACTTTCATGACTATTAGGTTTTTTTTTCATCATGGCTTTCAGGAAGTCCAATTATCCTTAGATTGTCTCTCCTAGATCTATTTTCCAGGTTTTTATTACAATTTTTATTTTCAAGACATATGCATCCCTAGGATAATACATCACGACCAAGTAGGATTTATACCAGGAATGCAGGACTGGTTAAATATTAGGAAAACTATTAGCATAATTGACTATATAAAAAACCAAACTAACAAAAATTATATGATTATCTCAATAAATGCAGAAAAAATATTTGATAAAATCCAGTACCATTTCTATAAAATACTAGAGAGCATAGGAATAAATGGACTTTTCCTTAAAATGATCAGTAGCATCTATTTAAAACAATAAGCAAGCATCTTGTGTAATGGGGTCAAATTAGAACCATTCCCAATAAGATCAGGGGTGAAACAAGATTGTCCACTATTACCATTACTATTCAATATTGTATTAAAAATGTTAGCTTTGCCAGTAAGAGAAGAAAAAGATATTAAAGGAATTAGAGTAGGTAATGAGGAGACCAAATTATCACTCTTTGCAGATAATATGATGGTATTCTTAGAGAATCCTAGAGAATCAACTGAAAAACCACTAGAAACAATTCACAAATTTAGCAAAGTTGCAGGATACAAAATAAATCCACATAATCATCAGAATTTTTATATATTACCAACAAAATCCAGCAACAAGATACAAAGAGAAATTCCATTTAAAATAAGTGTTGATAGTATAAAATATTTGGGAATCTATCTGCCAAGGGAAAGTCAGGAACTATATGAACACAACAACAAAACACTTTCCATACAAAGAAAGTTAGATGTAAACAACTGGAAAAATATTAAGTGCTCATGGGTAGGCCAAGTAAATATAATAAAAATGACAATAGTATCTAAAATAATCTACTTTACTTAATGCCATACCAATCAAACTTCCAAAAAATTATTTTACAGATCTAGAAAAAAAATAACAAAGTTCATCTGGAAGAACAAAAAGTAAAGAATTTCAAAGGAATTAAAGAAAAAAAATGCCAATGAAGGTGGCCTAGCTGTGCCAGATCTAAAACAATATTATAAAGCAGTGGTCATCAAAACTATTTGGTACTGCCTAAGAAACAGGTTAGATTCACAGGACAAAATAGTCAAAGACTATAGCAATCTAGTATTTGACAAACCCAAAGATCCTCGCTTTTGGGATAAGAACTCACTATTTGACAAAAACTGTTGGGAAAAATGGAAACTAGTATGGCAGAAACTAGGCATTGACCCACACCTAACACCTTACACCAATACAAGGTCAAAATTGCATGATTTGGACATAAAAATGATATCATAAGCAAATTGGAAGAACATAGGATAGTTTACCTCTCAGATCTGTGGAGAAGGAAGGAATTTGTGTCCAAAGAACTAGAGATCATTATTGAATATCAAAAAGGTAATTTTGATTATATTAAGTTAAAAAGTTTTTGTACAAACAACTAATTCAGACAAGATTAGAAGGGAAGCAATAAACTGGGAAAACATTTTTATATTCAAAAGTTGTGATAAAGGTTTCATTTCTAAAATATATAGAGAAACGACTCAAATTTATAAGAATTCTCTAATTGACAAATGGTGAAAGGATATGAACAGACAATTTTCAGGTGAAGAAATTGAAACCATTTCTAGTCATATGAAAAGTGCTCTAAATCACTATTGATCAGAGAAACACAAATTAAGGCAACTCTGAAATACCACTGCACACCTCTCACATTGGCTAAGATGACAGGAAAAGATAATGATGAATATTGGAGGAGATATGGGGAAACTTGGACACTAATACATTGTTGGTGGAGTTGTGAACAGATCCAACCATTCTGGAGAGCAATTTGCAACTATGATTAAAAGGTTATCAAACTGTGCATACCATTTTATCCAGCACTGTTTCTGTTGAGCTTATATTTCAAAGAGATCTTGAAGGAGGGAAAGGAGCACCATTTGCCTCAAGCAGCTCTCTCTCTTTATAGTCTCTTCCCTTTTCTTATATCTTTTTCTTACTATTTCTGTTTTATCTTCTATTTAGCCTACCCCTTCTCTTTTCTCTTTTCCCTTCCCTCATTTCTGTAACGTGAAAGAAGTTTCTGTGTGAAACCAAATATGTCTAATATTTTCTCTTTGAACCAAATTTGATGAAAGTAAGATTTTCACAATGTTGGCCCCCTCCCTTCTTTCTCTCACTTATAATAAGTTTCCTTTGCCTCTTTGTGAGATATAATTTCTGTCATTTTACCTCCACTTTTCCTTTCCTCCTTATAATCCCTTTCCACCTTTAGTTTCTTGTTCATGTTATAACAGTAAAATCAAATTATACACGCACTCTCTCTATATACCCATAACAAATACAATTCTCAAGAGTTCTTTTCTTTTTACCTTTTTATGCTTCTCTTGAGTTCTATATTTGGAGGTCAATTTTTTTTGTTTAGCTCTGGTCTTTTTATCAGAAATAAATGGAATTCACCTGTTTCATTCAATGTTCATCTTCTTCCCTGGAAGAAAATTCTTAGTTTAATGGGGTAGTTTATTCTTGACTACATTCCAAGTTTCTTTGCCTTTCAGAATATCAGATTCCAGGCCCTTTGATCATTTTAGGTGGAAGTTGCTAGATCCTGGGTAATCCTTATTGTGGCTCCTTGGCATTTGGATTGTTTTTTTTTTTTCCTGGTTGCTTGTAATATTTTTTCATTGGTGCACTAGCTCTGAAATTTACCCACTATATTCCTTGGAGTTTTCATTTTGGGATGTCTTTCAGGAGGTGTTTGGTGAATTCTTTCAATGGCTATTTTGCCTTCTGATTCTATGACATCTGGGCAAATTCTCTTCGACAATTTCCTAAAAAAATGGTGTCTAGGATCTTTTTTTTATCATTGTTTTCAGCAAGTCCAATAATCCTTTGATTATCTCTCCTAGATCTATTTTCCAGGTCTGTTGTTTTCCCAAATAGGTATTTTACATTTTTTTCTACTTTTTTCTGGTTTTGCTTGATTGATTCTTGATGTCTCATTGAGTCATTCATTTCCATTTGTTCAATTCTGATTTTTAGTGAATTTTTTTATTTACTTTTTTTAACTTCTTTTTGTATTTGTCCAATTGAATTTTTAAATTAGTTGTTTTGTTCTATGGATTTTTTTCCCCATTTCATAAATTCTCTTTTTAAGTAGTTATTTTCCTTTCCCATTTCAATTCTGTTTTTCTGGGAGTTATTTTCTTTTTCCATTTTTCCAAATCTATTTTTTAATGAAATTATATGCTTTTTCCATTTTGCTAAGTCTATTTTGTAGTGAATTTTCTTCAGATAATTTCTGTGTTGCTTTTTCCAAACCTCTTGAAAAGTTTTCTTTTCCTTTCCCCATTTTTTTCTAGCTCTCTTTTAAGATCCTTTTTAATTTCTTCTAGGTGAGCCTTGTTTGATGGGGGCCTATTTATATCACCCTTTGGTGCTTTATCTTGATACAATCTGCTTTTAGTCTTCTCAGGGTCTGAAATCTGTTCTTCTCTTTCATCATAAAAACTCTCTATAATCAGAGTTCTTTTTTTTTTGTTTTGTTTTTACTCATTTTTCAAAAGTTGAGATCTGCTTTTAGGGTAAGGGAGATTGTCCTAACTTCCTCTACAAGTGGCAGTGGTTGCACTGAGTTCGTGCTGACTTACTCTTGGTGGTGGGTGGGCATGGCCAGGTCCTGTGAAATTCTGTCATTTAGGAGTTCACTATTTGCCTTTTGTGTTTGTGTTGGATATTTTATAACTTTTCTGCTGATCTACTTGCAACCAGGGCAGAGTAGCCAACATTGTTGTAGATTCCTTCCTGTGGATTCTCCAGTGTGCACTGCTCCAAGGGCTCTGTGCTGCCTGTACTTTCTAGTGTCTGTGCTTGGCGTGCTTGTGCTTGGCCCTTTTATCTCCATATCTGATTGAAACAGACCTTTTTTTTTTTTTTGGTGATCTTTGAAATTATCTTCTGCTAGTAATTTGTTACACTCCCAATATTTGAGGGTCTTGCCAGTCCAGAACTAATTCAGAAATTGGATTTGGTAATTAGTGAGAAGATCAGAGAGAAATATGTATCCTCTCCATCATCTTGGCTCTGCCCCCTTTCATTTTTGAGACTAACAATTTGATTTTCTTCTTTCTTTTGTCTAATCAAATTAACTAAAGGTTTATCTATTTTGTTTTTTTCATAAAGCCAACTTACTTTTGCTTATTAATTCAATAATTTTCTTACTTTTGATTTTACTAATCTCCCTTTTTATTTTCAGAATTTCAAATTTTGTATTTAGTTGAAGCTTTTAAATTTGTTCTTTTTCTAGATTTTTTAGTTGCATGCCTATTTCATCAATTTTTTCTTTCTTTATTTTATGCAAGTAAGCATTTAAGAGATATAAAGCTTTCTTTGTGAACTGCTTTGGCTGCATCCCATTAATTTTGGTATGTTGTTTCATTATTGTAATTCTCTTGGATGAAATTATTGATTGTGTCTATTATTTGTTGTTTCACCCACAGATTTTTTAGGATTAGATTATTTAGTTTCCAATTAATTTTTGTTCTATTTCCCCCTGGTCTTTTATTGCATGTAATTTTTATTGCATCATGATCTGAAAAAATGCCTTTATCATTTCTGCCTTTCTGTATTTGATTTTGAGGTTTTTATGTTCTAATACAGGTTCAATTTTTGTATAGATTCTATGTATTGCTGAGAAAAAAGCATATTCCTTTCTTTCTCCATTAAATTTTTTCCATAGATCTATCATACTTAACTTCTGTAACATTCTATTTACTTCCTTAACTGTTTTCTTATTTATTTTGTGGTTTGATTTATCTAGTTCTGAGAGAGCAAGGTTGAGATCCCCCACTAGTATAGTTTTGTGGTTTAATTCTTCTTGCAGCTCTCTTAATTTTTCCTCTAGGAATCAGGATGCTATATCACTTGGTGCATATATATTTTGTATTGATATTGCTTCATTATCTATGGCACCCTTTAGTAAGATGTAGTTTCCTTCCTCATTTCTTTTAATTAGATTTATTTTTGGTTTTGCTTCATTTGAACTCAGTTTTGCTACCCCCGTTATTTTTTCCTTCAGCTAGAGCATAATAGATTCTGCTCCAGCCCTTTACCTTCACTCTGTATGTATCATTATGCTTTAGATGTGTTTCTTGTAAACAACATATTGTAGAATTCTGGCCTTTAATGCAGTCTGCTATCCACTTCCATTTTATGGGAGAATTCATTCCATTCACATTCACTGTTAAAATGATTAACTTTGTATTTCCTGCCATCTTGTTTTCCCCAATTTATACTTTTCTTTTTAGTTTCCCCTTTTCCTTGCTCCCCTGTAATTTGCTTCTGACCATTCCTCTCTCAAATAACTCTCTCCCTTTATAGCCCTTTCCCCTTTTTTATCCCTTTCCTCTTCTACTTCTGTTTCCCCTTCTATTAGCCTCCTCCTTTCCTTTCCCCTTTCCCCTCCATCTTCCCTAGAAGGTGAGACAAATTTTTCTGTTTGATATTCTCTCTTTGAGCCAATATGATGAGAGTAAGATTCACACAATGCTCACCCCTTTCCCTTCTTTCCCTCAATTGTAATAGGTCTTTTTTTGACTCTCCATGAAATGTAATTTACCTATTTTAACTCAGTTTTCCTCTTCTTCCAGTAGAATCCCCCTTTTTCCTCTAGTTTCTTTTTTATATCATCACAATAAAATCAAATTATACCTGTATCCTCTAAGTATACCCACAACAGAGATGCAGATCTCGAGTTCAACATATCATATTCACATATAGAGATATAACCTTTTTAACTTTTAAAAGAATGTTATTTTTTCCTTTCCTTTTTACCCTTTTATAATTCTCTTGAGTTTTGTGTTTGAAGATCAAATTTTCTCTTCACCTCTGGTCTTTTCATCAGCAATTAATGAAATTCACCTGTTTCATTGAATGTCCATCTTTTCCCTTGAAAGCTAATGCTTAATTCTGGTGCATTTGTTCTTTCTTTAAGCTTTTTTGGTTGCATGACCAATTCATTGACCATCTTTTTCAAGTAAGTATCTAGAGATATAACATTTCTCCTAATACCTGCTTTGGCTGCATTCCATGAATATTAGTTTGTTATCTCATTATTGTCATTCTCTTAGATGAAATTATTGATTATTTCTATGCTTTGTTGGTTCACCCACTCATTTTTAGGATTAAATTTTTTATTTTCCACTTAATTTTTAGTCTAATTTTCCCTGGCCATTTATTAAATATAGTTTTTATTGCATCATAATCTGAAAAAGGTGCATTTAGCATTTCTGCCATTTTACATTTGATTTTGAGGTTCTTGTGCCCTAAAACATGGCCAATTTTGGTGTAGATTCCATGCACCATTGAGAAAAAAGTATATTACTTTCTGTCCCCATTCAATTTCTCCAAAGATCTGTCATACCTAACTTTTCTAAAATTCTTTTTACCTCCTTAACTTTTCTTGTTTATTTTGTGGTTCTATGTATCTAGTTCTGATAGAGAATTTGAGATCCCTCATTAATATAATTTTGTTGTCTACTTTTTCTTGTAATTCTCTTAACTTCTCTAGGAATTTGAATGCTATAGCACTTGGTGCATATATGTTTAGTTATCCATGGTACCCTTTAGCAAGATGTGTCTTCTTTCCTTATTTCTGTTAAGATCTGTTTTTTCTTTTGCTTGATCTGAGATCAGGGCCCCTATTCCTGCTTTTTTTTACTTCATCTGAAACATAATAGCTTCTGCTCTAGTCTTTAGTTTGTATGCATCACTCCTCTTTAAACGTGTTTCTTGTAAACAGCATGTTGTACAATTCTGTCTTGTAATGCAGTCTGCTAATTGCTTCTGTTTTATGGGAGAGTTCATCCCATTCACATTCACAGCTAAAATTATTTACTTCATATTTCCCATTAGCCTATGTTTCCAAAGTTATACTTTTCTCTTTCCTTTTACCCCTTTCCTCCCCTCTGCAGTGTTTTGCTTTTGATTACCACCTCCATCAATCTGCTCTTCCCTTTTTCAGCCTCTTCCCCTCTTCTTATCTCCATTCTACTTCTCTACTCTTTTCTATTAGCCTCTCCTTTTCCTTTGCCTTTTCCCCTTCTACTTCCCTATAGCATGACATAAATTTCTATATCAAGCTATATCAAGTCTGATATTCTCTCTTTGAGTCAAATCTGATGAGATTAATGTCCAAACAATGCTCATCACCTCCACTTTTTCCCTAAACTGTGATAGGTCTTTTTTTGCCTCTTCCTGTGATATAATTTGCCCTATTTTATCTCTCTTTTCCTCTTCTTCCAGTACAATGATTTTCATAAGAGCTGTATAATTTACTGTTTCACCAATAATGTATCAATATGTCTTATCTCATTTACATGTTATTATTACTTGATCCTCACAACAACCCTGTGAGGTAGCAGCTAAGTTTACCTATTTCACATGTGGGGAAACCGAGTGTGAGAAATGCTAAGTAACTTGACAAGTTACAAGCTGATAAATATATCAAATAACATTTGAACTCATTTCTTCTTATTCTAAGTCTTTATTTACTTTTGTCGCACAGCATTACTCCACTTCTTATACCCTACATGTCCCTAATCATTCCCTAAATTAACCCTCTATAGTTTTGCTTATGCCATCCCTTTTACTTTCCTTTTGCTACAACTGTCCTTTGGGTACTTCTTTATCCTTCTTTCAAATTCAGGCTCAAATGCCATCTCCCACACAAAGTTATTCATATTCTCTAACCAGAAATAGTATTTCCCTTTTCTGAATGTATACCTTATTTTCACCTTTTCTCTTTCACATTCTATGTAACAAATTATAATAATTCATAGACATTTTTTCTTTGTAATCTCTATAAGGGCAACAATTTCTTCTTATTTTTTCATTATAGTC
The DNA here is from genome assembly GCA_023553655.1 of Myrmecobius fasciatus. Taxonomy (NCBI): domain Eukaryota; kingdom Metazoa; phylum Chordata; class Mammalia; order Dasyuromorphia; family Myrmecobiidae; genus Myrmecobius; species Myrmecobius fasciatus. Next base: position 109,655 of record JAJPUD010003150.1, on the reverse strand, counting down.
TTGAAGAAATTTCTTTATCTTGTACATATGAAGTGTTCAGTAAATGAGATGATATAGATAGATAAAACCCTTCATAAACTTGAACGCATTAGCTAAATTGTCAAGTATTTATAGAATCAAATGCATTTGAAGGTTCTATTAAGATGTCAACTATTTATACATACTGCTTTGCTTTTGCTGGGTCCAATACTAGGTGACATTTAGTGTTGGAATTCATTTCCAGAGTTAGGTAAGGTGAATGCCCTCATATAATAACATATGCATTATACATTATACTGCTTGTATATTTTATATAATTATATAATATAGAAGCAGAATATTATATCATATTAAATAACCAGCATGCTATATGATATATAGTGTATGATTAATATAATATAGGATTCTACTTATATTATATAACATTATATAGCCCAATGATATATGATATATATAGTATATAATTACTATTATACAATATAGTCCTTATATATTGTATATAATAATCAATAACTATAAAATGCTTAATATAATCCTGATACATATATATATATATATACATATAATCCCTAATACATAGTAGATGATTAATAAATGTTTATTGATTTATTGATATGATATCAGTAAGTGTATCTAAACTCTTACACATACCCAAACATATATTTTGTCCAGTTGATCAATCATGTTTGACCCTTTGTGATTCCTTTTGGGGTTTTCTTGGTAAAAATATTAGTGTAATTTTAATTTCCTTATCCAGAACGCATGCATACACATGCATGCATGCACGCATGTACACACACACACACACAAATGCCTAAATGAAAAAATTTTAATTGTGAAACTTCCATTTACTGTTAGCTCTGGTTCTCATGTGTTCTGGCCTCATTCCTAATTGCTGACTGATTTCTTTCAAAGGTTGTCAAATTTTATCCAGGAGCTTGCAGTAGGTTTGCTTAGGGCTGGAAGGAGATAAGGGAATTGACTTTTGAGAGCTCTTGTTTTCTGATTCAGTTAGTCACTCCCACCCATTGAAAAGCTTCCTTTCTCTACCCCAGGAAACATGATTCTTTCTCCTTCTCTAATGAACACCATTCCTCCCTCAGTTATTTATTTACGTTTCCCTTGATCCTCTTCTTTTTATTTTATAGTAGACAATAGTGATTGTTTAAAACGAAACTGAATGCAATAATCTTCACATTTCCAAATTTCTGTGTTCCATTCTACTTGAAAGCATCATGTTTGTAACTTTTCTCCTTTGATTGGTTAACTGATTATTTCAGTATCAGCAATAATGTATTTTGCAGCAGTTTGGATGCTGCAAGTTGCAACGTGCCCATAATATTATCTAGGCACTGGTGAGGTTTAAATTGTGTGAAGCACCATTTAGAGCTCAGCTATCACTGTGGATATGCAAAGAGGACTTTGGCAGAGTTGAAGGTAGATTTCCATTCAATTTTCAATTGTCTTCAATTATCTTCAATTGTCTCTTGAGAAAAGGACAGGGTGGAAAGCAGTTAGGATCTCAGTGAGGGCAGCTGCTTTGCTAGTACCTAAAGTGCACCTGTGAAGGACAGAAGATTTGGTTATTTTTTTCTTTTAAAGCTTTGCAAAGAACTTTGTCATAGGAGAAGCTATTTGAAGTGGTGGATAGACAACATGACTCATGGTTACCAAGAATAAAAGTGCTGAGTTGTTGATGAAGTTCAAAAATAATTAGTAGCACACTGAAATTTTCTGTCAGTTAATCATTTTTAACTGCTTCTTTGGAGTATATAATAGAGTACTTGATAATGAAAGCTCGTTTCATATGAAATAAGAAAGGTCTATAGTGGAGATTTTGTCTGGTCTGATATCATCTGCTTTGCTTACATCCCTCCTAAATTAAAGTAAGATGCAGAGATAATAACTCTTCCCCTCTCAAAACAAGCATGAAGGAAATGAGCTTTTATTAACGACTTACTATATCCTATGCATAGGGCATACAAATCCAAGCAAAAAAAAAGACAGTACCTGCCCTCAAATAACTTACATTCTAATGGGTGAAGATAATACACAAAAAGAAGCTGAAAAAATATGGTTTGGGTGATCAAGGAGGTAGCCAAATAGGGGTACTAGAAGCACAGGGAATTTGTCTAAAAGAACTGCAGATATAGTCTAAGTACACACTAACAAAAAATTTGAGTTTGGTTTTTGTTTTTGAAAAAAAAATTAGCTTTGGACATAAAAATAAATTTATTTTATAGATTAGCCATAGTCTAAGAATTCATTACATAGGGACTAATTTGCTCCTCCTGGCAAAAGTCTTCTGACCTTATCATAATTCAGCTCAGACTTTTCTCTCCAAAGTAACCAATGATATCTTTTTAACTAATTAATTAATAAATTTCTATTATGATCTCTTAATTTACAAATGTAATGTCCTTTTCTCAGCCTTTTTACTCCTTGACCTCTCAAGCATTTGACAAACTGATGACTGTTTTTTTCCTCCTGGGCATTCTTTTCTTGGTTTGTGTAATATTTTTTCTCTTTCTTTTGGCTTTCTCTTTGGCTCACCTTCTGACAGCTTAGACCCTATTTAGGATATCATTCTTAGTCCACCAACTAATTGGGTAGTTATACTCCAAAGTTCTGTTTTGGGCCCATTTTCCCCTCTTCTTCCAGAATTCTTAACTTTTTTGTGTGTGTCTTGGACCTCTTTGGTAGTATGGTGAAAATTACAAACCTCATCACAGAATAATATTTAAATATAACACAGTAGAATAGATAGCATTACAAAAGAAACTAAATATATTGAAATAAATATGTAATTTTCTCTTTCCATCCAAATTCATGGATGAAATTCACTTAGATTAAGAACCGCTAACTTTCCTTTATCTTCCCTATGCTCCCATATCTAAGTAGCTGCCAATTCTTATCTATAATTCCTTCACAATATTCTCTATATCCATTCTCTTTTCTCTTCAGTCACTACCCTAGTTTAGACCTGTATCACCATTTACTTAATTTATGACAACTGGTTTATAAATGGTATCCCTCCTTTGAAGAAATTTCTTGTTTTTTCATCCCATCCTCAACAGGCAACTAAAGTAATATTTATAAAGCAAAACTCAAAAAAGCTCCCATGTTTACCCAGTACCTCTAGGAAAGCAAAAGAATAACAACAAAACTAATAACAAATTCCTCTGTTTGGTATTTGTAGTCTTTTAAAAATTGATTCCAAATTACTTAAAAATTTGTACTTTATTTTTTATAGTGAATTTAATAATCATTAACAAAAACCTTTCAAAATACAAATCAGAACAGGAAAGAAATTATGAACTCTTATTTTGTACAGTGTTTTTTTTAAAGATATAGACGTAATCAATTTAACAAAATAGTTACAAAATTGTATTATCATCTTAACTTGTTTTCTTCTTCTTTGTACTTTGTTTTATTGATGCTTTTTCATGTTTATTACTTCTCTCTAATTTACTCTCCTTCATGTAAGTTAAAGGTGTTCCAAGAAAGTGTGTATATGTGTGTGTGTGCATTTTAACCATGTTTGAGAAGGTGAATCTGATTTTGTACCACAAATGTATTATTTCTCTGCCAATAGGTAGAATTTTGTTTGTCATCAGTTTTTCCAAGTCATAATTGGTTATTGCTTTGATCAGGATTGTGAAATATTTCATATATTTTTTATTTCTAATGGCTTAATAAAATTCCATTACACTCACATACAATGTATCTCAAAGTCCTTTGGGACACTCCATACTATATTTTTCTTCAGTAAAATGGACACCTGTTTTTTTCTAATTTTTTGTTGCAATAAAAAGTAGCATTACTCATATACATATGGGTTCTTCTTGGGATAAATTTCTAATATTAGTACTGCTGATTCAAAGAACAAATATAATTTGGTGACTTTGTGAGAAATGGTTACAAACTTTATTTTTTATTCAATTTTATTTCATTTTCAGCTATGAATTCTCTCCCTCCCTCCTTCTCTGCTTCTCATTGAGAAATTGAGAAAAACAAAATCAAATTCCCAAATTAGCAATGTCAAAAAATAAATCTCCATTTTCACTCAGTGTTCATCATCTCTCTTTCTGGAAGCAGATAGCATATTTACTCATGAAAACTGTGGTTGGTTCCATTATGCTGAATAGTTTCTGAAACTCTGAAACTGTAGTTGGTTTCATTTAAGTCCCTCAAAGATTTTTGGTTTTACAATGTTGTTGTTATTGTATAAATCATTCTCCTAGTCTTGCTCACTTCACATCAGTTCATATAAGTTTTTCCAGATCAACTCCTTTATCATTTTAAGTAGGGTACTTCCTCAATTTCCAATTCTTTGTCACCATAAAATGAATTCTTTTCCTCTTTGATCTCTTTGAAACATAATAATGGCTTCCTTGAGTGTTAAGGCTTTAGATTCACAGTTTAATAGCTTTTTAAACACAGTTTCAAATTGCTTTCCAGAATGGTTTCACCAGTTCTCAGTTCCATCAACAATACATTAAGGTACTTGTTTTCCTACAACGCCTCTAATTTTAATGATTTTCATTTTGACCTTACCTCCCAGGGTTCTTCTGAGGATCAATTGAGACAATATTTGTAAAATACTTAGCACAGTGCTTGGCACTCAGTAGGTACTTAATAAATGCTTGTGTCTTTTCTCACAGTTTGGGTCTGGATGGCATATTTCTGAACAGAATTCTAGTATTTTGTTGTAGGCTTCAGCCCTTCAAGATAACTGGAAGTCTCTGTAGGTTCAAAGAGAATTAACTTGCTCACCTTTGATCTGACCTCTCCATCCTTGTTACTCAGCTGCATGCCCTGCCATTGATCTATTTCATGAATTTACAATTCTGATCTGGAGTTAGAGCCACAGGGCTATCAATCACTTCTGTGCCTGTTTCTAAATTGTAACAGTTTCAGGAATAGTTCCTGCCAAAGGATTCACCAGTATTCCTTGACCTGGTCTATAGCCTCAGATTCTTTGGAAGCCCGGCTACAGGGATGAGAACAATATAGTTACCTGGTAGATCTAGTTCATGATCCTTGCATGCTATAGTCACAGGTTCTATTCATCCTTGGTCCATGACTTTCCTCCTTGTCCTAAGTTATACCCCTAAAAGGCCTAGGCTTTTTTCTGAACTAGAAGACTGTGTTGGACTGCCTCCCTAGAGCTCCCAGTTGAACTTGACAGATAGAAAGTATTAGCTGCCTGTATAGTATTAAATCATTGCCTAATTTGAGTGAAGGTTAAAATTAATAGCAAATTAGAAAAAGAATAAAATGGAAGAAAGATTATGTAATTAAAACAATTCTTTCTTGATCTAGTAAATCAACTCATAAAGGAGAAATGGATAAAATAAAATAATATGATTCTCATTATTAATTGTTCTTAGAGAAATTTAACTTTTTAATTATAGCCTTTTATTTTCAATATATATATATATGAATAATTTTCAACATTCATCCCTACAAAATCCTGTGTTCTAATTTTTTCCCTCCCTTCCCCCTACTTCCTCCCCCAGTTGGCAAATGATCCAATATATGTTAAATGTGTAATTCCTCTATACATATTTCCACAAATATCATGCTGCACAAGAAAAATCAGATAGACTCCCAAATATTTTATACTATCAACAGTTATTTTGAATGGAATTTCTTTTTGTATCTCTTGCTGCTGGACTTTGTTGGTAATACATAAAAATGCTGATGATTTATGTGGATTTATTTTGTATCCTGCAACTTTGCGAAAGTTGTGAATTGTTTCTAGTAGTTTTTTAGTTTGTTGTGCCGCAGTTTCCCTGTCTCAGTTTCCCTCAATTGCTCTGTTCCCATGTCCGAGCTACAGTTCCCATTTCCAGACTTCCCTTAATTGCTCTGTCCCAGAATAACAACCTCCCTCCTTCTGACCATCAGAAATAATTGGGCTCACATTCCAAAGGAGTTATGAAACTTCCAGATGGCCAGCCTCGACACACCCCTTATCTGTATGACCCAGACTAGTAGTCTTCTTTGCCAAGGCATCCTTACTCCTTACCTGCTAGAACTGAATTTATGGTTTCTTTGGACACCAGATGTGCTCAGCTGTTCCCATGAGTTCTTTGTCTCCCTGAGCTATAGAACCTATATAATGCATGACGTCCCTCAATGGGGCGCTGAATACTTTGTATTATTCAGTCGGCTGACATGGCTATCAGTCTAAAGTCTCTGACCTGGACTGTGTGCTTTGAGACATGAGTCCCAGCAGTCCTGATTCATAGCTATGGATTCTGAACTCTCAATTAACATCAATAGAGCATTACCTAATTTCCACTGTGTGATACTGCCTCAGTTTCTCCCTGAGCATTACAAATTAATCCTCTAGGATCCTCTATGTATGCCATCATATTATCTGCAAAGAGTTTCTCCTTATCTATTCTGAAATTTAACTTCTTTAAGAAGAAAAGTCACTATGAAGAGGTCAAAAAGAATTCCCAAACCACTTGCGCCAATGATGGCTCATTTACCCTGGTACATAAAATAGTTTGCAATCAAGCAAAGAGATTTTGCAACTAGGAACACCATTAATTTATAATGTAAATTAATTTAAAAGATTACAAAAGAATATCAATAAGCCAATAAATATTTTTGGAAAACTTTCTATGTGCCAAATACTGTGCTAAGCAATAGAAACAGAAAGAAAAAGCAAAGGCAGTCCCTGTTCTTAAGTAGCTTACTTTCTCAATGGGGTAGAGCCATTTCAAAAGACAGTAATCAGCATTACTTTACAAAATAATGAAATGTATTTGATGGAAAACAGGGTCCCTGCAGTAAGTAGCTTGGTGTGAAAGCCAAATAAATCAAATAATACTGAGAGCAATTGTAGATGAAAATAGAAGAACAACAAATAGATGTGGGATGGGACAGAGTTGTAAACATTTCTAAAGTGATCTCTGTAGTGATTATGACAGTGGAACTACACTATTTAGAATCTAACCTATTAGATTTATTTTTTTAAAGGAGAAATGACATTTCAGAAAATTACAATAAGAAAAATGTGCTTAAAGAAGTACAGAGAGGAGAAATTTGTATCAGAGACTGCAAAATTCTTAGGTCACCTAAATGTTGAAGATTGAAAGAGAGAGACAAGAGAATGGAGACAATCACTGACAGTATTATTAAAAAAGGCAGATTGCAGCAGCTGTCAACCATCTTTCAAAAACCTTTTTGGGAATAGTCTACAACATGTATTTTTGATGAAAATATAAAAAGGGAATGAGCAGGTAAGATACCATTGTTTACTTGATTACAAAATCTTTTTGGATTTGGCAAAACAACATGTAGAATATAGCCAATGTTTCCCAAGAATATATCAAAATCATGTATACTTATTTGTCAGATATTTTCACCAGATATCTTCATGTGATACAATGTTGTTGCAAATAATAGAGTGATGTGATATCAAAAGAATCAAAATTTTCAGTGACCCCAAAACCACTGGGGAGATTGACTTTACATTCTTATAGCCAATTATTAAAATTGGCTTGAAAGCAAGAATTAGTTTACAAAGATGTGTAGATTATAAAAGGGGGTGGTTTGGTTGTGTAGAAAGAGAAAATGATAATAGTATTTACAAAACTTTACAAAATAACATTAAAAAGGTCTACAGTCTCCATAGAGAACTGATGGAAAGAAATGGACAAGGGTCATCCAAAATAAGAAGGTGGGGTTGGATTGTAATCTATAGTGATAGAGTGACTGAAGAGGTAAGAACATAGTTTCATGGAAGCATTGTATTATAAAATGAAACCTGTTGAGGAAGTATCTTTATTCTCATGCCTTTCTGACATAAGATTTGCTTAGATTACATTTAGCCCTGGTTTTACAAGGGGGACAAATACATAACAGAAAATTGAGTCTCTGAAACTAATTGACTTGTTCTAGATTGTGCTGCTGGTATTCAAATCTAAACTTTCTGTGCCCTTTCCATTCTGGTGCCCTGATTATATGATCTGCATATGTGTGCGCAATACATTAAATGGGGCCCATCTTAATGCAGCAATTGAATTGAGAGAATTTAAAATAGTATCAAATATACTTTCCTATTCTCACACATGTGATATACTGCCATATGCAATATTTTAAGCAGGCTAGCCTAGGAATATAAGTTCAAATATATGCTTTCTCCCTTGGGATCTATTAAATAAAAAAGACCTTAATTTATTCCATAGCTTTATTCAGAAGGCATATGCAAATCTTTCAAAACATATTTTTTCAAGAGTCTTTATCTTGTTACTATTTTGTAGGAGAAGGTACTCTTTCCTGTGTACATGACAAGCATAGATAGAGATATAAAAATGTGTCATTGTCCTTTTGACCTCTCTTATGGAATAGCAAAATCCCACTCAAATGCTAAAATTGATTTTTTAAAAATATAAAACTGATGCTTTGCCCTCCCCATTCTAACTGTACAACAATGCCAAGACCTCACTTTGCTCCACAGTTTATAGGAATATTTCATCTAAATCTCAGCTGGAGTACAGAGGCCTGGGGGATGGAACAATGGAGTGGGGGGTAGTGCATGGAGGGAGAAATGAGTCTCCTAGATGGTCTTATGTCCCTTTTCAAAGTAATCTATAAATTTGGAGGCACATATTTTCAGGGTCAAGTAATTGTTTTTATTATGTGTCTATGTGTCTAAGTGATCATTTTGTAGTCTTGAAGAATATTTTCTCCTGACATTTAGCATTTAATTTCAAAGAAATAGCTTCAAATGATGCTGAACTGAGGAAAGAATTTTCTGACTGAATAGAAAATGACTTTTTCTTTCTCTCTCTCTTTCTTTCTTTCTTTCT
>JAJPUD010003150.1:89368-100445 GCA_023553655.1 Myrmecobius fasciatus | reverse complement strand
TTTTTTTTTACCTACAAAATTCTAAGAATGTAAAGTGAATTTAGTCTTATACTAAAATGGAAAAGAAAATCTTAAAGAAAAAAATCCTTTGAAGTAGTATATTCCAAAGCTGCTTCCAAGAAAGAAAAGGAGTCTGCTATGTAAATGTAATGCACCTGTTAACTTTAAATTTGAGTGCCACTCCTTTTTGCTACACCTTTATTGAGATCTCTGAATTTGAACTATAGAGTGAACTATAGTTCACTTGTTCAAACTGAACAAATATTAGTAATTTTTTATTTTGTAGTCATGCAGCATACATTCTAAATACAGACTTCAATTTTGTGTAAAGTCATCCAGATGGTTTGTATCAGAAATAGGACCAGAATCCAAGCCTTGATGTCTTTGAGGACAGCTATCTGTCTCTGATGCTATGCTTTCATAGAAACATAGAATGTCAGAGCTGAAAAAAGCCTTGCAAAGTGAGTTTGAATACAGCATGTAGTCCTTTTGCATGCTTAATTTTCATGGATAGAAAATAAACTAAGTATTAAAGAAATTTAGTTTTAAAATTCTCTATGGTTTAAAGTGATGTAGTGATAATTGTCATTCAAGAACTATCCATCAATTGCAAATAAATTAAATTGTCGTTCAAGAATTACCCATCAGTTCTGTGACTCTCCATGATTTCTATGCCCTAAGACTAAATGTTTCTACTTTATTGATGATTATATTACGGAAGACAAAATCAAAAACCTTGCTAACACCAATAGAGATAATACACATGTCTTCCCCTTAGTGTTCAAAGAGCTCACTTCCCTGGAAAATGGAGAGAAAAGAATGTCAGTATAAGTGTTAAATTTTATGGAGCTGAATGTAGCATAAAGTGGAACCTGAGAACTCTGTAAAGATAAAATTAACAAGTACATTTTCGTTTAGTCTCTAGTGTTAACTTCTGAAGCATGGTCTGTTCTTAATCTGTAGCAAAATAGCCTTCCTTAATACGAACTGTCTTTAAGCCTTTAGGAGCTCAGCTGTTCATTTTTTTTCATTAAAATATTTATATTTCTTAAACCATTTACTCGTAATGTTTAAACTTGATTAAAGGAAAGTTTTAACCTTTTACCTGCCAGGATGAGAGCCTATAACAATTAATTGAAAAAATAATGAACCCAGTAATCTCAAGGTCTGGGTTCTAGTGTTAACTTCACAGTGAAAAATAGCTAAAAGCTAACATTTACATATGTTATATTTATTATTTTATAATTCTTTAAGGATTATAAAATACTCTCCATAGATATGTGTATACACACATACATATACCTATATGTGCATACACACACATAAATTTGTGTATGCATGTGTATAATCTTATTTAACTCATCAGCCCTTTGTGTGTTCTTGGGCAAATTGAACACACAAACACAATGCAATCAATAAGAATTTATTAAGCATCTACTATGTGCCAGTTATAGCAGTTTAGATGTCCTAGTGAAGAGCGTGCTAGGCCTGGATTCAGGAAGACTGGAATTCAAATTTGGTCCCAGATATTTGCTAGCTGTGATACCTTGTGCAAATAATTTCACTTTTATTTGCCTTAATCCACTGAAGAAGGAAATGGCAGCTTTCCACTATTTTTGCCAAGAGAACACCATGGACAATATTGATGTCATGGGAGTCCCTCACGGTCAAGCTATCACAAAGAGTTAGATAATTAAATGATTAACATGCAACAGTGTATCAACCATTGTGCCAAACACTTGAAGATACATGTACAAAAGTAAGGAAGTCTTTACTCTTGAGAAAATTGTACTTTTATAGTAGGACAAAATTTTACTAAGACTTTTTAGGATATCATGTATATAGGGGAATGGTTTCCAGGAAAGGAAGTTTGGATCTAGGAAGTTACATTAATTTTTGCTGGGTTAGGGAAATATATTTACAAGCCCTTTCTAGTAATGGTGATAAGGTATAGTAACCCTAATTTGATTATTATTCCAGAGAAAGAACAAGAGGCATAAAGTAAGAAATGGAAGGCAAGACAGGTAACAAGCCTATACTGGGTAAACCCTGAAGTCCTGGTGAATGGCAAGATGAGAGATGAAGCATGGTTTGGCTTAGGTTAGTGGTTTGAGATGAATTTTCCCTCATTGATTCACTAATTAGAGCAGTTCAGCTCTAAGGAGAAGTTTCAAAGCATAGGTGTGCTAACTCCTTTACATAGGGTAGAAGAGGAATGGTTTCTAGTGGCCCAGTGCAGGGTTTATTAAAAAGTTTCTCTTTTTATCTGAGAAATTTTTACACAATCCTGAGTATATATACTGAGTATATAAAATAGCTATACAAATCACACATTTACTGATAATAACTCATAATTTCTTGATTCCCACATTTAATTACAGGACTTCATATGGGGCCACAAGCCACAGTTTAAGAAGCTTTGGTCTAATCTATAAGTTTACAATTACAGAGAGGTGGCAAGGAAGGGTTAAAGGGCAAGATGTACAGACCCAAGAGGCCACCTAGATATGCTTTAAATTCTTTCTTTAGTATTGTGTTTATATTTTTAGAATATTTGAGTTAGGGCTGAGAGAGACCTTAGAAATTATCTAATTCCTTTATTTTACAGGTAAGTTAAAATTCAGAAAGGTCATAGTAAAACTACAAATTTATATTGAATGGCATTTTAGAGGCCATCTAGTTCTTATTTTAAAAAGAAGGAAAGCAAGTCCAAAAGATAATATGATTTGACCAAAATTATAGAGCTGATAAATGGCAAAGACAAAGTTTGAATCCAGGTCTTCTGATTTCAAAGCTACTAATTTTTTCACTATCCTATGAAGAAATTTTCCTACAGACATTAAGATTGTAAGCAAAAGAATCAAATTTTGAACTTAAGTTTGTTATCAAGAGATATAGATAGTGCTCTTTACTGTATCTTGTAGCCTTATTAATTCTTCAGTCTATGAAGCTGGTTAAGAATAACAAAATTGCATTTCTGTGACATTGCTGACCAAGAAATGATGGGCTTAAATAAGGATAGCATTTACTTTCACAAAGGTTACAATTATAAAAGCTCAAATTACTTTTGATTAAACTGTTTTCTGTTTTTGTTAAAATATACTTTCCCCTTTTAATTAGAAAAATAAATATTTAAAAAAAATCAAAACAATGTGTACCTATGTAGCTATAGTTTGTATGTAAGAAAAAGAAACAGAAGGAAGTTACAGATATGTTCTCCTAATTGTTATTAGTAATTTTTGAGGAAAAACAGATAATGTGAAAGGAATAAAATAATCAGAGACAGGCCAAAGTTGACTGTTGTAATAATGACTAAAAATTTTTAAATATACATTAGGGAAAGAAATGAAATTAAATTCAAGTAACTTGTGGGAAAATGACATTTACTTGAGAGCACAAGGATGGAAAATGGTTTACACTAGATAGTAACACTACAACCCAGGTCTCTTGTGTTAGATTTAATGGTTTTTTCATTAATTTTTCATCAATTTACATTGTATAGAATGTGGATCCTTCAAATTATAGACCAATGGTTCAGCAACATTTTAGAATGAATTATTAAGGAAGTGATTTCTGAACATTTAGGAAGAAAAACAACAGGGACAGGTAAGTAGTTTAATGGATAGAGCAGTAGGTCTGGAATCAAGAAGACCTGAGTTCAAATCCAGCCTCTCAGACTTATTAGTTGTATGACCCTAAGCATAGTATTTAACTTTATTGCCTCAGTTTACTCATGTATAAAATGGGTACAAATGTAAAAATGCATAAAATAAAAATATTTACCTTTCAGGGTTGTTGGGAGGATCAGATGAGATAATAATTATAAAGTACTTAATAGTGGTTGGCACACTGAGTCCTATAGAAACACTAGATATTATTGTTATTATTGTTTATGTTCTCTTCTCCCCTCTCCCATTTTTAATTGAGTTAATGATTGTCATAGTACATCTATATCATAATAAAGAATTTGCTAAAGACATTCATGATATAATTATTAGCATATATATTGTGGTAACTAAGTGACAGTGTTGATAAGTCACTGGACCTGGAGTCAGGAAGACTTGAGTTCAAATCCAGCTCCAGATACCTACTAGCTGTGTGATCCTAGGCAAGTCACTTCATTCTATTTGCTTCAGTTTCATCTGTAAAATAAACTGGAGAAGGAAACATCAACCTCTAGTAGTTTACCAAGAAAACTCCAAATGGGATCACAAAGAGTCAGACATGATTGAAATGTTTGAATTATTTTCATGATATACCTGTGACTGACATAGAGAAATGGTTTAACTTGTCCCTGAACTTGAAGAGTAATGATTAGGGAAGGAATGTCCCAATCTTTCTTGGTCCAATTTCACAAAAAATAGAGTTCATAGCTACTTTTGTGATATTATTCTTTGCTTTGATGTCTGTTGTAGCTATTTGTATACTGTCAAAACTAATCAAGGAGGAGAGTAGGGTTAGGAAGGAGATCTTTGGCAGGCTAGAATGGGTATAGCTGAAGTTAGAGAAGTAGTCAGGCGAAGAGTCTGAGGAGGTATTAGGAGAAACAGGGAGGACACAAATGCCAGAATATCCTTGGAATGTGGAGTTCTGGCCTGGTTATCAGAAGAGGTGAAAAAGATAGTCAATTACTCATCATTCCTATGATCTTAGCCATATGTCTCCAGTTCATTGGCCATTTTACCTAAACATATTGAATAAGCATTGATAGAATAGTGTTTGTAAACAAGAAGCAGCCTAATGAAGTTATAGAGAGTGCTAGATTTATATTCAAGAGAGATAAATTCAAATTATATTCCTGATACTTATTTGCTGAGTGTAAGAATCATATTTAACATCTCTATACCTTGGTTTCTTCACCCATAAAATGCTGTTAATAATATCAACCCTAAAGATCCCTAGATCTTGTGAGGTTCAAATGTAATGTAAAAGTTTTTTTAAACATTAAAGTACTATATAAATGCCATCCATTAGAATCACAACTATACAAAACCCTAGGAAGTCATCATATATTGACAGTATTAACTGGGCTGCATATCTTGACACGGTTTTTTTCCTTTCCTCTAGAAAAAGATTTTTATTTAGTACCATACTTGGTTTTTTTATTGCATTCTGTCACTAAATTTTCAGTAGTTTCTTTCTTCTAAAACTGAACTGAAACCTTAAGTCTTCATTTGCTGCACTAGGGGTGGGAAGATTGTTCTGCAATGTGAGCATCCCCCAGAAAGCAAGCATTCCATATGTGTATAGGGAATTTTTTTCAGCAACCTAGGCAGAGTTTTCAGGCTCAAGTTTAATCTTAGTGTTAAATGGGACAAGTTATCTGGGATGCCAAAAAGTCATCTGGAAAGTATGACAAAATCTATGGAATTTGAGCAATGTGATAAGAAAATGCTGAGAAATGAAAACTATGGAAAATACTCATTTATATGAAAGATTATGTTCTTAAGGGGAAGAAAATATCTATGGGTTTGCCAAAGTTTCAAATCTGCATGTATATATAGGTATGTATATAAAATTGCTTTCTCATTGTTTCAATAAAATAATTTTTTTAAGAAAATAAGGTAGAATTCATATCAGAATAAAATAAAATTCTAATGTTCTTTCTTAAAATTTCTTCAATAACTGCTTTTATTTGTTCCATACTGAGGAATTTACTAGTCTTTGGATTTATATAGACCAGGTTAAATACTGGGGGTGGGAAAGGGACTTCTTCCACAAATCACTCTTTTCCTCTTTGGTTTATTTTTTTCATCCCCAGGGTTTCCTCTGGAAAACTTAGAATATGGTTTGTTTGCCCTTAATCATGTTTTCGCCTGGGAACATCAGACTACAGCTTATGTTTAGGTCTCTATAGATGTGGTCGGAAAGGGCTCTTTAGCTTCTATGAAAATACTCATTTATCTATTTATCATCTCACTATTATCCATCCATCTATCTTAGCTCTTTCCTCTGCCATCTGTGTTTCATCTCCCTCTGTAATCACCCCTCTATCCATCCACTTTTTTTTTCTCTTTTGCTCTCTTTTTCTCTGTCTCTGACTTTTTACCTTTTTCTTTCTATCTAACTCTATCTAAATGTATCATAACTTTGTCTCTATCTCTGATTCTGTCTCTGTCTCTCTCACACATGATAGCTTTTGTGTTGCTCCACTATAATAATGCAAAGAAAAGAAAACACTCACACACACAAAGACATGACTCATAGGAGCTCCTAATGTACAAGATTCCTTCTAGGAAATACCACCTTGCTGCAAAACCCTAGCACTACTCTGGTTTAGGTTCTCCTGGGCAAAGATCATGTCTTAAGGTTGCTAAATAGGCAGTCCCTTTCCCATGGAATATACATGTCCAAATTACTCATGGTAGCAGGGAGAACTGTAAAGAAACTTTTTTTTTTCATATAGAAGAGTGGACCTAAGAAAATTTCCCATTCCTAAATAAGACTATGGTTCAGATACCTTATAATTTTTTTCATGCCCTTGGCTGGTGCTCCTCCTTGGACCTCATGTGGTTATCTTTTCTTGTAAAAGATTCTCTAAAGAATAGTTGCATGGGGAATGTTCTGTGGATGACTGCATATGTATGCAAACTCTTCTTTCCCAAATCTGCTTTCTGATCTATGGTATCTGTTTATGTTCAGCCGTATTTGAATACCTGCAGTATAAATTTAAGTCCAAGTATGTAACTAAGATAGGCAAGGAACAATAAATTCATCCCAGCATACCATAACTCTGTTATTATCTTTAAAGAACCAAGAATTGGCAAACAGAAAATGAAGTCAAATTTATGTCTCCATCTGACTAATGGCATACCCTTAGTCATCTCAAAGTAGTATTAATGGGGATGGTTATGGCTTTCATAAGAGGATATCTTCAAAATTGAAATAAATTTTCCAGATCCATCAGGCTTTTTTGGTCACATGCCCTACATTTGTAATTACAAAGCTTGGGCAAATAATCTTATATTTACTGTTACAACTGTTGGATACATGGAGTCAATTTTAATTTCTCTGAGTTAATGAATTATCCTTAGTCATTATAAAGTTATTTTTAAATCAACATCTAACCCCACCTGTTTTAATAACTGATCTGACCATATTCTTAACTTTCCTTTGCTGATTTAATGATTTTTTTCTATATTGCTTAGTGAGAAAATTAATATTTTCTAGCCCATGGCAGAAATTGTTGAAGGATAGATAGAAAAGTTGTTGTAGAAAGAATGTGAAATACATACAGTACCCAAGTTGTTGAACCTTGCTTATTATACATCAACATAGTACTATGAGGTTTGCAAGCATTTTATATATATATATATATCAACTCGGCAGCCTTGCAATTGTTCTATAGCTATTATGGCCCCCATGTTGGATATGAAGGAACTGAAGCTTACAGAGGTCCAGAGATCTGTTCATTTAAGAAACAGGTTATCTGAAGCCAGGTTTTCCTGAATCCAGGACTGAAGTCCAGCATTTTAGCAACCACCATAAAACTACCTCTTATTTCTAGAAAATATCAAAAAAAGAGACAATGGTTTTAGAGGAATGGGTACTGGATTAATACCCATTAGATGACATGATCTATAGTCCAGGAGCTGCAACCATGAGATTATGAGATCATAAACCATGTGGTCTTATTACCTTCAGTTGGATCTCAGTTTTATTTGTAAAACAGCCAGATTAAATTAAAATATTTCTATGGTCTTTTCTACTTTCAAAAAAGAACAATTTATTTATAGATAAAATGCTTTTGGGTTCCCAAGTACTTTACAAATATCTCGTTTGATCTTCACAACAGCTCTGAAACAAAGAACTAGAAGGTACCTCAGAGGTCACAAACCCACCCATATTTTAGAATGTAGAAGTTATTATATGTATTCATAATATCATATTATATGTCATTAATATGATATATTGTAGTATATAGAAGTCCAAGGAGAGTAGGTGCCTTGCCTACGGATTATACTGGTAGTAACAATTAGAGGTCAACACTACATACCTCTCAGATTGGCTAAGATGACAGGAAAAAATAATGATGATTTTGGAGGGGATGTAGGAAAACTGGGATATGAACTGATTCAATTATTCTGGAAAGCAATTTGGAACTAGGCCCAAAGGGCTATCCTACTATGCATATCCAGTATCTCAAAGAGATCATAAAGGAGGGAAAGGGATCCACATGTGCAAAAATGTTTGTGGCAGCCCTTTTTGTGGTAGCAAAAAAAACCTTGGAAACTGAGTGAATGCCCATCAATTGGAGAATGAATGAATAAGTTATGGTATATGGATGTTAGGGAGTATTATTGTTCTAAAAGAAATGATCAGCAGGATTATTTCAGAGAGACCTGGAGAGACTTGCATGAACTGATGCTGAGCGAAATGAGCAGAACCAAGAGAACATTATACACAGCAACAAGACTATATGATGATCAATTCTGATGGAACGTGACTCTTTTCAACAGTGAGATGATTCAGGCCAATTCAATGGTCTTGTGATGAAGAGAGTCATTTGTACCCAGAGAGAGGAGTGTGGGGGACTAAGTGTGGCTCACAATATAGTATTTTCACTTTTTTGTTGTTATTTGCTTTCATTTTGTTTTATTTCTTATTTTTCCTTTTTTGCTCTGATTTTTTTGTGCAGCATAATAATTTTGGAAAATATGTATAGAAGAAATGCACATATTTAGCATATATTGAATTACTTGCTGTCTGGGGAGGGGATTCAGGGAAAGGAGGGAAAAATTTAGAACAAAATTTTGCCAGGGTGAATGTTGAAAATTATCTATGCAAAAGTTTTGAAAATAAAAAGCTTTGATAATAATAATAATAAAAGAAAAAACCAGGAGAAAAAAAAGATTATTGTTTAGTCTTTTAAGAAAAGAATCAGAGGTCAAACTTGAATCTAGATCTTGACATTTGATTTAGTGTTGTTTCCATTCTTCCATGAACAGCAAAAACCTCTGAACTATATTATAAGAGAAAGTCAAACATTTTGTTTTAAGAAGTACCATTAAAAATATGCATCTTATTGCTGTGACCAACCTTGGGGGAAGTAGTCACATCCTTGTTTTTTATTATCAAGCCAAGTTCCAATCCATATATTGTAAGTCACTCGCTATAAACCTAATAATTATATTGACCAGTCCCAAATTGTGTCCTTTCTGATGGACACTAATTCTTTAAGAAAAGGATTAAACCTTTAATGTTGGCACTTATATTTTCTTAGAATAGGTTGTCTATGCCAGAATTTAAAGTCAGCTTCTCCCTGTTATGTACAACTTTAGATGCCTCAAAATTAATTGGTTTGTTCTAAGGAAGCTTATGAAAGTAATCATAAATTCTTGGGTACTAAGGAAGTGGAAATTCATTTAAACAATATAATCCTGATTTCCTGACCTATCTTGTTGATATTGGAATATGATGTATTATTGCAAATAATAAACATTTGTGAGCCCCCAGAGAATGCATAATGTTATATCATGATAGATTATTGCTTTTGAGAAATTTGTTTTCCTGAAAGACAATAGAATATAGGCAAATGCATGCAAAATAGTTTCCATTGCAAACTAAGTTTATTGCAAAAATAAGAATGATGGTGAATGCTTAAAGAAGACAGTGAAAGCATTTTGTTATGTATCTGCAATTCCCAAAGTGTTAATATAAATGTTCATAAATGCAAAATTTGTCAACATAAAGGTATCAAGAAGCAATTTGAATATTCCTGAGCAATAGAATACCTCTAGCACCACTGGCTAAAAAGATAATGATAGACAAATACAAGTGAGATAAATAATATTGTTACTACATGATTTTTTTTGAATCATCACTGGATTGTCCAGTTCCTAAAATCTGATAGCAGACCCTAAATCAATGGTTGGATTTTATAATTACTTCTGAAATGACCTCACTGAAGGACTTGTGTGCTTTTGTTAAAATTCTTACTCATAAGCATATTATCCTCAGACTACAGGCAGTGAGCACACTGGAGAAAGAATAATGAGCAATCATAAATCATGAAAATGACTTTATAGAGACTCTATTAAGCCTGGTAATCTTATCTTTCAAAGAAATAGTTTATCATTGTCTATTGTAAAGCAAGAAATTTGAAAAGAGACATAAAATCATTTACTTAATGTAATAGAATGAAATATTACTATGTTGCTTTTCAAAACAACTGAGCAGCAGACATGTGAATTTATTAGTGAAGGTAATTTCTGGTGAGGAAACTCCCTCTATCAATGCAGATTATCAGCTACTCTGCAATTTACAATTTTCCATTGATTGGGAGCCCAAAGAAGTAAAAATGACTTGCCTAGGATCACACAGCCAGTAAAGCAAGACTTGAGCTGAAGTCAGAAACCAGATTTGTGACAGTGCTCTCCTTCTATACCAGCTATCTCCTCTGTCACACTGTCCATCGAATTGCTTTTGAAACTAATGTGCTAACTAGCAAATATTGTATGTATATGAACTTTTTAGAAGACTTTTTAAAACTGATATTTATTTATTTATTTATTTAAATTTGGACCTGTGATTTTAGCTATGTAGGGGGCAGAATTCCCAGGAAATATCTTCCTTCTCTCAAATGACTTTGTAGTCAATAGACAGTAAGCATCTATTCAGTTCCTACTGTGTTTTGACACTGAGTCAAGCACTAGATCAGTAACACATGTTTTATATTGACAAGGAAATCTATTTCTCAATATTTTATCAAAATTGCAGAAACTCAACATGTTTAATAGTATTTAAATATTTAAAAATTTTAAAATAATAATTATCAAACATTTATTAAGTGCCTCTTTATATGTGGCTGATGTGGGCAATATAAGGAAGGCTATAGAGATTCTGTCTCTATTCTGTAGGAGCTAGCCATCTAAAATAAACTTTAATAATTCAGATATACAGATAATGACATAAGGAAACAAGATGTATATAATATACATATGCCATATATACACATATATTAATTTACTATATGGAATTATGCATATAATTATATAGAAACTCATATATGTCTATAAACACACACACACAGAGAGAGAGAGAGAGAGAGAGAGAGAGAGAGAGAGAGAGAGAGAGA